>CM027578.2:11768867-11849503 GCA_015852605.2 Populus deltoides
GTTTTTAAAACGGATAACCAATCAACTCTTGATCGGTTCTTTCTAAAAAAAAGGGTGTACATGTAATAAACTTGTTGGCATTGCTTTGTGAAAACAAAGACCCGTAGTAGTCAACTTCAAACTCACTAGAAGTCGATCCCTTAATACAAACACCGATGTTGTATGTCTTTCTTCCATGCCTGTATTCTTCAGTATGAAAGACATATCCATTGACAAAATACCCGTTATAGCACTTGACTTTTGTTTCAGGGCCCATGCCTAGTAAAGACAGTGAAATAACAACACTACCTCCCATTTGGTAAACCTTGTAAATTAAATACAATAATAATCAATAAACAGATATTATGTAATATTGACTACAATTAATTACATTGTAAGAGATAATGAGTTTGTGATAGGACTTACATGTGTTCTAAACCATGTGGCAAATTGTTCATCTTGTAATTGAAAGATCTGGGATTTGGTTAGCTGTGAGTTATTGGACAGTAAATATTGTCGATGTTGCCTGCAAGGTTGTTCCAAATTATATGAGTTTATGGTATCACAAAACATAAATAGTTGTACTCTTGACAAAGTTTAAGTCGAACATCTACTTACTTAATAAAAGGTCTCAACTCATCACAGTTAAATAGGACATAATTGTGTGCTTTTCTGAACTCTATTTCAGAAAAATATCTTCCCCTCACGATATTTTTAGGTGTTGGTCATCCAAGATTGGAGAATATTGACAAGTTCCCACTTGAAGGCACTTTACCACCACCATCATGTTGTGGAACACGGTTGATCCGCATTCTCAAATGAGGTTCGAAATAGTATGAGATAAATATTGAGATCTCCTCAACAATATAGGCCTCCCATATTGACGTCTCAACATGCGCCTTGTTCTTAACTTTTTTTTTTTAAGATTGAAAAAGTACCTGTATATATATATATAATTAATAAAAAATTATCAATTAAAAAAATAAAAATAAAAACATTTAATTATGAATTACATAGCTCCTGTAATATCTAACCTCTCGAATGGATATATCCATTTGTACTGGGCCGGTCCTCCAACTTTTACCTCAAACGGTAAATGTACGGGTAGATGCTCCATTGAGTCAAAAAATGATGGAGGGAATATCATCTCAAGTTTGCATATTGTCTCGATGATATTCTTTTCAACCCTTTCAATGTGATCAACATTCAACTTGCTGGAGCATATATCTCTAAAGAAATGACTGATCTCCGTTAGTGCATCCCATATCCCCTTTGGCAACAAATCACGAAAAGCTAATGGGATGAGTGTTTGCATAAACACGTGGCAGTCATGACTCTTCATTCCATATAATCTGCATTCCTCCGTATTAACTAGCCTTGATATGTTCAAGGCATGTCCATCGGGGAAACGCAGACTCTTAATCCATTTGTAGACTAGTATCTTCCCCTCACGATATTTTTAGGTGTGGGTCGTCCAGGATTTGAGAATATTGACGAGTTTTCACTTGAAGGCACTTCACCACCATCATCATGCCGTGGAATACGGTTGATCCTCATTCTCAAATGAGGTTCGAAATACTATAGATAAATATTAAGATCTCCTCAACAATATAGGCCTCACATATTGACGCCTCAACATGCACCTTGTTCTTAAATTTTTTTTTTAAGATTGAACAAGTACCTGTGTGTGTGTATATATATATAATTAATAAAAAGTTATCAATTAAAAAAATAAAAATAAAAACATTTAATTATGAATTACATAGCTCCTGTAATATCTAACCTCTCGAATGGATATATCCATTTGTACTGGGCCGGTCCTCCAACTTTTACCTCAAATGGTAAATGTACGAGTAGATACTCCATCGAGTCAAAAAATGATGGAGGGAATATCATCTCAAATTTGCATATTGTCTCGATGATATTCTTTTTAACCCTTTCAATGTGATCAACATTCAACTTGCTGGAGCATATATCTCTAAAGAAATGACTGATCTTCGTTAGTGCATCCCATATCCCCTTTGGCAACAAATCACGAAAAGCTAATGGGATGAGTGTTTGCATAAACACGTGGTAGTCATGACTCTTCATTCCATATAATCTCCATTCCTTCGTAGTAACCAGCCTTGATATGTTCGAGGCATGTCCATCGGGAAAACAAAGACTCTTAAGCCATTTATAGACTAGTAGTTATGCGTTTTTCTCTAACACGAAGCTTACTTTTGGTTTTGCCACCCGTGACCCATCACAAACCAACTCCATATTTTTACGGTTATAGAACAACACTACATCCAATCTAGCCTTGATGTTGTCCTTTGTCTTCCTTTTCACATCCATGACGATGTTGAAAATGTTCTCAAACACTTTCTTTTCAATGTGCATGACGTCAAGGTTATGGCGGAGAAGATTGGTCTTCCAATAAGAAAGCTCCCAAAAGATACTTCGATTCACCCAATTATGGGTCAAACCAAAACCAGAAAACTTCTGCTTACCTGATTAGAGACCAAACACAATGTCACCATACTCTGACACAACATCAAACAATTCTTTACCAGAAAGACGCGGGAGTGCAACATCCTTTTCAACTCTGCCAACAAAGAAATCATTTTTGTTCTTTCTATACCTGTGATTCGGCGGCAAGAAATGACGGTGACAGTCAAAAAAATAAGCTTTACCCCCGTTTGTTAACGTGAATGCCTTGTTGTTCTCCATACAGTATGAACATGCAAGCTTTCCATGTGTGCTCCAACCATAAATCATTCCATAAGCTGGGAAATCATTGATATTCCACATCAAAGCTGCTCTCATAACAAAATTCTGTTTCCTCGAGATGTCATAAGTCAAAGCTCTAGAGGACCACAACTGCGTCAATTCATCAATCAACGGACGAAGACAAACATCTATATTCTACCCCAGACTGCTCGGACCTGGTATGCCCATAGATAAAAACATGAACTCCGACCTCATACACTTCCCCGGTGGCAAGTTATAAACCATCAGTATGACCGGCCAACAAGAATAAGGAGCAGTAAATGACCCGAATGGGTTGAATCCATCTGTACATAACCCAAGATGCACGTTCTTTGATTCAGCTGAAAAGTGAGGATGCACACTGTTAAAATGTTTTCAGGCTTCACCGTCAAAAGGATGCATCATCACTCCATCAATCGTATGGTGTGATTGGTGTCATGTCATGTGCTCAGCAGTCCTTGGTGACATGAATAACCTCTGCAATCTAGGTGTGATTGGGAAGTATCTAAGTTTTTTATATGCTACGAGAGTCTTCCCTCTACCAGTTCTAGGTTTGTAACGGGAATGCCTGCATGTCATGCACTCGGTTATCTCAACATTTTCAAGGTAGTATAACATGCATAAGTTAGGCAAATGTTAATTTTCTAGTATCCTAAACCGAGGGGTTTCATCATGGACTTGGCAACATAGAAGTTCTCTTTCAGCCTATTCCTTTCAGGTAAAATGCTTTTTGCCCATTCAATAATCTTGTCATAACCGGCCTCACTCAACCCGTGATCTGACTTGATGGTGAACACCTGTGCTACGGCTGATAATTTACTGTGGTTTGTACAGCCATCCTATAATGGTTCGTCAGAATCTTTCAACAGATCAAAAAACCTTGCTGCATCTGTATTAGGTTCTTCTTCTATGATTGGACATTCTATTACATTACCTTCACTCATTCTCATTGCATCCATAACCATATTCCTATAAGGATTACTGTTCTCATTTCCAACTACATGCATGTTGCTAGCACTAGAAGTTGACCCAACCACCTGTTCTTCCATGCTCTCATCAGGAACAAATAGTTCTCCGTGTGCATACCAACACAAGTAATCCTCTATGAACCCTTTGGTTAGAAGATGCATCGTTACAACATCTTGATGCAGAAACTTTAAATTTTTACACTTCCTGCATGGACACCTAATACCGCCATCAATAAAATTCCTAGGAATAGATGTTGTGAAATTAATAAAACCCTGAACACCGTTACAATAATCCATCCTTCGCAATTCTTGGGGTGAGTCCCGATACATCCATGAACGATCATCCATGACTTCTATTGAACCTCTATAAAACATAACAAAAATATTGGTTTTCCCCGACATTATCTAACAAGCTAAAAAAACACTTATGTTAAATATTCATTATCAATTATCAATTATCAACTATCAACAATTAACATTTATACATACAAATTTATACATATATAAATTTACGGAAATCACAACTTCGCAATAGAATTGATAACAATTAAAAAAGACCCGTTAAACAAGCTATTAATTATTTATTTCATCACAACACATTTAATTCGGTGTAATTCAAACAAAATTTCAACAATTTACAAACAAATATAATTTGACAAAATCTAAAACAAACTATAACAACTACAAAATTATTCATTCATACTATAAGTTTCTTTGACAAATAACAATCAAATAAGTACATACGTTAACAAAATACATATACTAAAAAAACAATAAAATGCACGTTTAAATGTTAAAACTAAAAAGGATAGATTTACTTACAAGAAATGGTAAAATCCACAAGAAACAGATATTGTGACCACGCACAAAAGTATAAGAAACTTGAGTGCTTGTGTTGAGAAGAGTGGAGAGTTGGGATGCGTGGTTGGCTGCAGTTTGGGAGGGGAGAGGTGGGATGTGAAAGAAGAAGGAGAAGCAGAGAAAGAGAGTGTCGGCAGAGGGGGTATGTATATAATGGCTTTTACCGATGGAATCGCCGACGGAATGTATCCATTGGTGATTCCATCGATGATTCTGCCAGTGAAAATGCCACGTCACTGCACGGCTATCTCGGTTTGAATCCCTCGGTCATTCCATCGGTAAAATCGTCTGAAAAAACTCCACGTCACCACACCGTTGCATCTTTCCAAACAAACTGTATAGGCCGTCGGTATATTCTGTCGGTATATACCGACCGTATCTCCGACGGATTTATGTCGTCGGTATATACTGACAGATTTTGAGATGGAATTATTTCCGTCGGTAATAATTACCGACAAAAAAATTCTGTCGAGAATTTCGTTGGTTTTCTAGTAGTGTAATATCATTATGAATTTTATTAAACAAAAGTAGAAGCCCAAGAATACATGCTTCTTGATTAACTAAAAAAACCCTATAAAATAGATTGTAAAAACACCCATTGTAGCTCGAGCCTAATATACAACTGGGGCTCAAGAAGTATGGGTTCAAGCATGATAGTCCGAGCTTATAATAGGCAAAAAGTGCATAGGCTCGGGCATCTGGGCGTGCACCCAATGCCTAGTAGAGGGGTTAGGCACCCAAGCACCTCTTTGGGCTCAAATGCGCGCTTGAGCCCAGGGGGTGCTGGGGTGACCAGCTCTCATACTGGGCTTTGAGGGCACGACCAACACCTAAAGTGTTGAGATGCATGCCCAATAAATGGGCAGATGAACGTATTTTTCATATTTAATGAGCTCAAACTCAACACTTGCCAGAGATTTTTTCAGAACCCCACGCGGGTCCCTTAATATTTTATACTGATCCAATATGTATTATTTTGAGTAGAATACAATTCAAAATATCAAAAGGGTAAAATTACACTTCAACCCTTCCTCTCCACAAAAGGAAAAAATTCATGGGTTATAAATACGCCATGAATCCTACAAGTCAAAGGTTCACAATCTCTTCATTATTAACATTTTTAGCATATATATTTTCAAAGTCTATCTGTCTAAAATATCATTGCATTCTCTCTCTCTACAAAATTAATGCTTTTACCATTAGAGAGTTCCACGTACATCAAAGAGGAACTTTCACAGGTACCACAACTACCAGTCACCTGACTTACTATGCACCACCTGTTATTACCATAACTATCGTCTTGATGCGAACCTTATGATCACGTGATCACACAACTCACAATCAAGATTGATATCTAATCCTGGAAAGCCAAAAGAGATCTTATAGGAGTGTGACACAGTGTAAACTTATCCCAAAACACCAGTATTATTGGAATGAAATTAAATGACGCCACGAAGCCAGTTAATTTTCGATAAGTCAGATTCAGTTTGTTCAAGAATCACATAATGCAAGAATCTCTCCCACACGTTAAACTAAAAATTTTAGAAGTATTATTAATTAAAGGTGCTAAAATTTAGGCTTACATGTGTTTAAATAGTTTTAAGAAATTAACCCTAATTAGTCTACTCTTGTGGGCTGAATTGACCCATTTAGAAAAACTGACCCAAAATCTTTACTAGTAAACCCAAACCCTAATCCAAACAAGCCTTGGATCCTAATTAAAAACAAAGTATTAATTAAGCCTAAACAAGCCTTAGGTTGTAGCTTACAAAATAAAATAAAGCTCAAATGTCTAGGTCTTTATCAGTCGTGAGAAGAGAAGAAGAAAAAAAAACATTGTATGTTTGATACAATACTTATTTATAGCTTATAATGCTGCCTAATAATCTTAGGAACAAAATGAGAACTTGTTGCCCCTTTGGTTTCCATGTTAGAATAAGATTATAATCTCAACCTTGTAATTATCCTTGTTTTGGAAGGAAAAGGATGTTGCCTTTAATGCTTCTTTTTGTCACCTCTTGGTATCCTTTAAATACTTGAAAACACAATTAAGTTGCTGAATTATTCTATTTGCATAACAAGGAAACTTTGCCGCCACATGTGTTTGTGAGCTTGGATTCCTTTGTTTTTTTGTTGTGTTTTCTCCTTACATAGAAATATCATATAATAAGGTTGGCCGAAACTGATACAAAATTGACAGTCTTGTTATTGAAACTTCATGGTCCTAATAAGGGTGGATTGAGCCACTCTTGCACATGGATTAAATGTATTAAGGCCTCCTTTTGATGCTCCAAGGGATCCCCAAGTTCAGCCTAGGCTAAAACTTGCACAACCAGTCCATTCAATTCTTCTTTCAATGCATTTACGTTGAACCTTGTGAAAGGCCCATTTGGGACGTTTAATGGGTCCTTGGTGTTCTAGGATGATCAACATCATCCCCGTTCTTCTTAATAGGATTCAACCTTGAATGAGAACTTGTGTCAAATAAAGTAAGATTAGCAACATTAAAGGTGACACTAACATCATACTCACCTGAAAGATCAACTTTGTAGGTATTGCCATTAATCCTCTCTAAAACTTGGAATGAACAATCACCACGAGGCTATAACTTTGATTTTCTATGGTTAGGAAATTATTTTTATGCATGTGCACCCAAACCCAATCACCGGGTTGGAAAATAACTTGTTTACACCTCTTATTTGCTTTAGAAAAGTATAATGTGTTCCTTTTCTCTATTTGCAGTTGAAATCCCTCTTGGATTTGTCTTACCATCTTTGCCTTCTTTTCACCATCTAAAATTACCATTTCTTCTAAAAGCAAAGGAATTAAGTCTATATGTGTTAGTGAATTAAACCCATAAATAATTTCAAAAGGAGAAACATCATTGGTCGAATGTATAGTTCTATTATAAGCAAACTTAATAAAAGACAAATATTCTTCCTAATTTTTTAGATTATTTTGAATAACAACACGCAAAAGTTGTGATAAAGTTCTATTCATCACCTAAGTTTGTCCATCTGTTTAAGGATGACAAGTTGTCAAAAATAAAAATTTAATTTCTTATTTCCTCTACAAAGTCTTCCAAAAATAGCTAAGGAACTTAACATCATGATCTAAAACTATACTCAATTAGGATGTCTGTAGCTCTACATTCATTCATTTGAAAGTGTCAACTCAATCAGCCTAGAATCAGAAAATACAGTGATGACTGATCGGGGGCTAGATGTTATTAAGTTTTTATAAAGAAAATAAGATGTGAATGTTTAATAAGAGCAACCGATCTTTGTAGAGAGGTGTTTCTCAGTTGAATGATGGTGGTTACAGCTCCAAAGATGATCGAAAATGTCATATTCATTCACTTGAAAGTGCCTACTCGATCAACCAAAACTGCTGAAGAAGAAGCTAAACAGTGGTTGAATGATGCATTGTCTAAGCTAAACCCTAAAAATTAGGGTTTTTAATTTAGGACTTGACAAATTTCACTTTAGTCTCTTTTTTCCAATTGTTTTTAATTGCACCTGTAATTGCCTCCCAAACTTTTAATTTCATGCAATTTTACCCCTGTCTGACTCAATTATCAGCCCTAAAGTTCAGTGTCATTTTCATCTTGGCCATTGGTTTTTGATTTATGCACATGGACCCTTAATTGACCATCACACATTCAATTTTCTTCAATTTGACTAATGATTTGGTCAATTTCAGCCCTTACAATCACACTTCTTTTTTAGCTTGGTCTTTAGTTTTGGATTTCTTCAATGCAGTCTCTAATTGTCCGTCAAACTATAATATTTATGCAATTAAGCCCTTGATTTGACCAAATTAACTCTTTAAAATTGCAATTCAACCCCCAGACTTTAATTTCCTCCAATTAAAGCCTAAATTGACTTCAAAAATCAATTTTTCTTGCAATTAAATCCTCAATAAAATTAATTAAGCCTCCCAAAATACTCATTGAGTTCTTACCTATTCAAATTTGTATTTATTTACCCCAAATAAAAATATTTTCACCAATAGGGCCTTTTTTCAATCAGAATTGGGTTGCTAATTTTGCTAATTTTATACATTTTGGTCCTTCAACTTTTCTGCTTGTCACTTTGGTCCTTCACTACCAACTTGGGCAATCTTCTAGGCTTTCTTCATGTATATCCTCTAGTAGTTTGGATTTTTTTTCTATTTTTTTCTCTTTCTTTTCTTGGGGCCTTTTGTCAATTAGATTTGGGTTGCTAATTTTGTTAATTTTATACGTTTTAGTCCTCCAACTTTTTTGCTTGTCACTTTGGTCCTTCACCACCAAATTAGGCAATATTCTAGACTTTCTTTATGTATATCTTCTTGTAGTTTGGATTTTTTTCTTCTATTTTTTTATATTTTTTCTTGATTTTTTATAGGGTAAAAAATGGGTAATAACAATGGGGATGCTAAATTAGTTGAGCCTATTAATGAATACACGAAACCTCCAGCTCCTAAATTTAAGGTTGTTAGTGTGGATGACCAATATGAATGCAATGATTGGACTAATAGTTGTAGGCATTTAAGCTTATTAGTTGATGAATTAGAGGTTGTTAAAAGATTCAGAGACGAATCTGAATGTGTTAATGCAGTAAAACAATGGCATATAAAGAATTCTTTGCAATACAAGGTTCATCGTTCAACAAAGTCTTATGTTCAATTGTAGTATGTTTAGGAACTGGTTTGTAGATGGTATTTACGTGCGAGGTGGTGAGATCAGTCATGTACATCACATAAATCTTAACCATACATTGGTTGTAGCATTAGTGGGGCGATGAAAGCTTGAGACCCATACTTTCCATCTATGTGTTGGTGAGATGACACCAACACTCCATGATATGACAATATTGACTAATATTTTGATAGATGGGACACTTGTAACCAGTAGTGGAGGCTTGATTGATAGAGATCTGTTATGTGAATTGTTATTAGGATGGGTGCCTCCGACCATAGCTTATAAGGGTGATTACATTCAAGTTGACATGGTTAGATGCTAATTTTAATACCCCTAATAGATGTGACAGTAGACTAGCTGATTATGTCAAGTTGTTCTTTACAGTTCTGTTCTTTCAAAACCAGTACTTTCTATTTCAATTGTTTTAGGTTTTCAATTTAGATTCAAAAACGACACTCCATCAATTCTTGTTTTTATTATTTAATTCTCATCTTAAAAAACAATGATCCATAATCATTACAAGTGGTATCAGAGCCATGTTCCTTAAAAAAAAAAAAAGGCTAAAGGCACTAGAGTTCCACAATTGATAGAGACGGTAACATGGATGAAACGATAGCAATAGACGCAACAGTAGAACCAGCAAAGTCAACAACAATTACTGAATGATATAGTTCAACAATTAAAAACTATGTTTACCAGAATGGATCAGATGTCTAAAGCCCAAGGAAAAAGGCCATTGGCTCCCCACCAAATTCTCCTACAAGGTCTATCAATGGAATTAAAGGAATGAAGTAATTCTGCAAGAAGGAACCCAACAAGTTCAGCTCAAATCAATCCGATTGGAATTTCCCCGATTTAATGGATATGATCTTATTCGACGGGTATACAAGGCCAATCAATTCTTTAACTTTCACAATACCTCAACCCAACATAGGCTATTTATAGCCAGTTTCCACATGGAAGGAAAAGATAATGTGGTATCAAGAACTTAATAAAACAAGGATTCTCACAAGTTGGGAGGCTTTTGTACAAGCCCTCTAAATTTGTTTTGGGACATTATCCTATTATGACCCAATAGAGGCCCTCATAAGCATTAAACAAACTTCAATAGTAAAGCTCTACAAAACCCAATTCGAGATTCTTTCGAATCGGGTCAGGAGGTTATCTGACTCTCATCGGCTCAGTTGTTTCCTATGAGGGTTGAAGGAAGAGATCAAGATCAGAGTTAGGATGTTAAACCCCCAGAACTTAGTAGCTGCTTATAGATTGGCCAGAATGCGGAAGGAAAACTTGACTATTATGAGAAGGACTTAGAAACCTAGTTCTACTGGATTTCAAAACAGAAATATAATGTCAGTCCAGCCCAAGATTGAAAACATACCAATTTTTATACAAAGCTCACTCCAGCACATGTGACGGAAAAAAGAGATAAGGTGTTTTGCTTTTAAATGTGATAGCAAGTGAGGCTCAGGTCATAGGTGTGGAGGTCCAGAGTTGTTTTTTATAGAGGAAGTAGAGGAGGACACCACTACCTTAACTGGAGATCTCATTGATTTGGAGGACCCTCAAGAGGACAGTACAAAGGAAGTCGACATATCCCTTCATGCTATCATTGGGAGTCCAAATCCTAAAACTATGAAGGTGGAAGTTAAACTGAATGACCATAATTTTATAGCTTTAATAGACATAAGAAGCACACATAACTTCCTACATCCAATAGTGGCTAGATGGGTAGGGCGAAATGTTTCTAAACACAAGCCCATCAGAGTGAATATTACTAATGGTTCGAGGTTATGGAGTGAGGGAAGTTGTTTAGATGTCAAACTATTAATTCAAAGTGATCAGTTTATCACACATGTCTATGTTATTCAATTGGAACGTGTGATATCGTTTTGGGAATCCAGTGGCTCAAAAGTCTTAGGCTAATTCTTTGGGATTTCTCAGCTTTAATAATGGAATTTCAGCAGGGTGGTAAAAGGATCTAGATTAAGGGTATGAGAGTTGAGAAGTCAAAGGTAGACTATGGTCCAACATTTTTACAAGAGATGAGAATGGTAGCATAAGGCTTGATTTTACATATTTGAGAGATGGGTTCGGTTTAGAATTTCACAATGAGAATCCAAAACAAGTTGAAGACCTGGTGCTGGAGTTTGAGAAAGTGTTCCAAGAGCCAAAGGGGTTACCCCCTAGCAGGTCACATAATCATTCTATAGTTCTGAAGGAAGGTACTTCTCCAATAAGTGTACAACTTTACAGGTACCTATATTACCAAAAAGCTGAGATAGAAAAGTTTGTCAAGGAAAAACTAGCAATAGGTATCGTAAGGCCCAACCAAAGCCCATTTTTATCACCAGTCCTATTAGTTAGAAAACGGATGGCTCCTGGAGAATGTGTGTAGACTATCGTGCACTCAACTAGAAGACAGTGAAAGACAAATTGCTGATACTAGTGGTTGAGGAATTATTAGATGAGCTTTATGATTCTTAGATCTTTTCTAAATTAGACTTGTTGTTAGGTTTCCATCAAATCAGGATAAAGGAGGAAAATATTTCCAAAACAGCCTTTAGAACTCATGAAGGGCACTACAAATTCCTGGCGATACCTTTCGGTCTCACAAATACCCCTTCAACCTTTTAAAGGCTGATGAATGACATTTTTCGACCCAATCTCAGAAGGTTTGTATTGTTTTTTTTAATGATATTTTGGTCTACAGTCAGAATAAGAAAGAGCATGTGAGGCATTTAAGGGTGGTCTTTGATACTCTAGTGCAACATAAGTTATTTGCAAAATGGGCCAAATGTAAATTTGCAAGTTGTGAGATCGACTACTTGGGGCATATTGTCTTGGGTCAGGGGGTTAGGGCTAACCCTAGTAAGGTGAAGTCAATGATCAATTAGTCCAAACCAAAAACCCTAAAATCACTAAGGTTTTTTGGGCTTAACACACTACTACCAGGTTCATCAAGGGTTATGAGGCTATTGCATGTCCATTAACTAGACTTTTGAAGAAGGGGGCATTTAATTGGGATTCTGAAGCAGATCAAGCATTTGAGTCATTAAAAAAGGTTGTTTCTACCTCACCAGTCCTAACACTACTAGATTTCAATCAGACTTTCATAGTGGAATGTGATGTTTTAGGTTCAAGTTTTGGTGTTGTATTAATGCAAGGAGGTAGACCTATTTCCTATTTCAAAAAAAAGTCTCAAAGGTAGGGAATTATCATTATCTACTTATGAGAAGGAATTTTTAGTGCTAGTCACTGCTATTTAGAAGTGGAGGCCTTACCTATTGGACCAAGCTTTTAAGGTCAAGATAGATCAATAGAGCCTAAAGTACACTATGGGCTATTTCTAAACCGCTAGTTAATTGGATCGATAAATTAAAAGATAGTTATAAAACTAACTCTGAAATTCAAGAAATCCTGCAACAACTAGATATAGTCTCCTTTAAATATCAACTTAGAGGAGGGGTCTTGTACTACAAAGGGAGAGTCCATATAAGTAAATCCAGCCCTATAAAAAAGGCCATCATGAATTATATCCATGACAGCTTAGTGTTTAGACACAAGGGTTTTGAGAGAACACTTAAAAGGGCAAGGAATGATTTCTTTTGGGTGGGAATAAAGACAAACATACAGACTTATTTTAGGCATTGTGAAATCTGTCAAAGAGCTAAAGGAGAAAATATTAAACCTTCTAGGCTCTTACAACCTTTACCTGTACCCACTAGGCTATGGTCCTCCATATCCATGGATTTCATAGAAGGTTTACCGAAATCATACTAGTATTCAGTAATCTTGGTGGTTGTGGATAGGTTTACAAATATGCTCACTTTATTTTTATGTCTCATCCTTACAGTGCTACAAAAATACCCAATTTATTTTCACAACATATAATGAAACATCATGAACTACCAGACTATAAAGTATCTGACAGGGATCCTATCTTTACTAGTAAATTCTGGGGAGAGTTGTTCCAAGTTCAAGGGGTTAAGCTATTGATGTCTACGGTGTACCACTCACAAACCGATAGTCAACCAGAGGCAACTAATAAAACACTAGAAGGTTATTTGAGGTGTTCTGTTAGGGATAATCCCAAGACTTGGTCAAACTGGTTGACCATGGTTGAGTACTACTATAATACCAGTTATCATACTTCCCTTGAATCTACCCTATTTGAAGCAACCTATGTCTACCTACCCCCAAGCCTTACGGATTATATTCCAGGGTCTACCAACAATCAAGTTGTAGAGGACCAATTGCAATAAAGGACAAAACAAATTGCAAAAATCAAGTACAACTTAACTAAGGCACAAGAGAGGTGAAAGAGACAGACAGACAATGGAAGAAACGAGATCCAATTTAAAGAGGGCGAATGGGTTTACCACCAACTACAACCATTGAAACAATCCAACATGCCAAGAATCAAGAATAAAAATTAGCATATAAATATTTCGGGCCATTCAAAATCTTGAAGAAAGTAGGAGAGGTGGCTTACCAGTTAGATCTTCTAGAAGAAGCTCATATTCACACTACGTTCCATGTCTTACCGCTAAAGAAATGGGTCGGAAGGGTACCATTCCTGAACCAAGGCTATCAATTTTTTATTTCAAGCAAAAGACTCAACCCAAACCTGCGAAGATCCTTGAAAAAAGAAGCCAAAATGATAGAAGAGGTGTTGTTAAGGTGGGAATGACAACCTAGAGAAGGTGCAGTATGGGTTGAGAAAGCCTGACTAAAAGGTGTTTACCCTCACTTTGAGGGCAAGGTTTTTTTCTCTATTATGCTCTGAAATGAAAAAGATAGTGGTAGGTAGACAAGCAAACCTGCAAGAAATAAAGGAGATTAGCACGTGTATGGTCTGGATGGATTTGGAGACTTACGTGGAAGGCTGGAAGAGACTCTTTCATCTCTAGTTGACATGTGACAAGAATATTTTGTTTCCCTCAAAACCGAAGCAACGACACCATTTATATAGGAGAAGTGATCAACATACAAATCAGCCCAGGACTCTCACCAGACAGTTTCCTTTTGAAATTCAAATTCTAAGATTTAGTTAATAAATAGAAGGGGAGAAGAAGCAGAGGAGGCAGGAAATTGCTTTGAAGCAAGTCACATTCACCCAAAAAGGCCCGGACTACCATGAACTTGCCTAGAAAATTTAGATAGGATTTATTATCTTAAGTTGTTTTTAATTTATAGCTATGTTCTTTCAAACCCAGCACAATACTTTCTATTTCAATTGTTTTATTTTTTCAATTTAGATTAAAAAAACACTCCATCGGTTCTTGTTTTTATTATTTAATTCTCATTTTAAGAAACAACTATCTAGAATCATTATATAAAATGTGTCTATTTATAAAGATGATAATTTTGGAAAAGAGGGTCCAAATTGCAAATGGTGAATGCTCGTCAAATAACTATTTAATTATTTTTAATACTATAATAAGTAGTTAGTTGATTACGATAAACAACAAGAATTAAACTCTTTTTCTTGAAAAATGGGATTATTCATCTCGAGGCCAGATATAATAATGCCTCTTTAAAAAAGTCAGTGGCTCTAAAGGTTGCACAAATAAGTACCAATTTATTAATAAATTAAATGAGCTGACTTTCAGCACCTTCATGTAGAGAGTAGAAAAAACTGAAATTGTTCTTGACTTTTATTCTGTTTGCGGCTAAACGATACAGGTCATGGGAAATTAGTATATTTCATATTGGAGTTGCGTTTCTTGGACAAAGAAACAAATTAAAAGCCATCCATAAGTACAAAATGTCTCAAGATTCATGGCTTCTAAATCATAACCATGATGATTATTGTCTTAATCTCATTTTTAACTCTTCATATGCTCGAGAGAGGGTAGAGGCAGGGCTAAACAGATGGATTAAGCCGTTAGCAGTTCAAATCCTTGATTCAAAAGAGCCCCAGTAACCCATAGCTTCAAATTTGGCAAGTTCATGTCCTGCTCACTTTCTTTAACCTGTTTCGGCAATAATAATTTATTTATCAATCCATGAATAAACAGCATGAAGTAATCAAAGAAAGCTTAACGAAGATAGTGAAGAAAACTCACATTTAAAGTAAATGTTAATACAAACCCCTCAGAAGTTGTAGCCAAGTTTGAGTTTTGAACAATGAAGCTTGTAAGGGACTCGAGAGCCCTATAGAGCGAGGCTGCAACGCCTTCTCCCTTGTTGCACGCCAATCTCACGTAAAACCCTCTTTCTTCCACTTGAAACACATCCATCTAAAACCCCAGATGCAAAGTCAAACAAGTTTTAATAGTATAATTACTTGTTGTGCTAGTCAAAATAAAGTATCATAATTAAACAAACCTTGATGATCTTCTTGCGAATTGGATGGTTGTTACTTGTATTTTGAAGATTCTTTGGATTTCTACTTGACCCTTGATATCTATCTGATCCTATTAAGGATGATTCAAGGCTGGCAATATCAGCTTTTAGCTTAGTGGCTTGCATTTGCAGCTCTTGCACATATAATACGGCATCCCCAATTATGGAGGCCTTGTCCATCTGTAGTTCTCCAAGGATTAGTGTCATGATATTTATATATATATATAGTCACCTGGGAATATCCCTACTACTGTTACAGTACAGCAATTTAAATAG
Source organism: Populus deltoides (assembly GCA_015852605.2). NCBI lineage: Eukaryota > Viridiplantae > Streptophyta > Magnoliopsida > Malpighiales > Salicaceae > Populus > Populus deltoides. Next base: position 11,784,738 of record CM027578.2, read on the forward strand.
CAAATGCAGTCCTAAATACATTTAACAAATTAAATATTTCTTGCTCGGAATCGAAAACTGATAATCTTTAACTTATAAAGAGCTTGAGCACTCGAGCTTCTGTGGCATTAATGGTAACGTCAAAGTTAAAGTTACGTCAGGATCACATATATAGGAATACATACCTTAGTTATATTAGGAACCAAGGACCGCAAAGCATAGAGCTTCTCCTTCATCCTACCCCTCCTCCTTCGCTCCGAAATCAATGTCCTTGATCGATCCTTCTTCGTTTTCTTAGTCGTTGTGGTGGTTCCAGAAGAGTCTTCCTCGTCAGTATCTTCTTGAGCCTCTAATCCCATGTCCCCGTCAAAACTCGGCAATGCAATGGGGACGTAATTGGGATCCTGTTCCATTGCACTACAAGTGTGTGTAGGAACATGGTTGATGAGATCACAATCAAATTTATCTCCTGTGGACAGACCAAATTGGTTATCCAACAAAAAGCCATTGATAAGATCACAATCGAAAGCAGTGATTTCATTCTCTCCTCGAATTAGATCAATGTATCGATCGAAGTTGGCTTCATCAATGAAATCATGCAACTGAAACTGATAATTAGTCTGTGCTGCTAAAGGGTTTCCAGTTGGATTATCCATCCTATCCATTCCTTGAATAAGAGAGGTCTCTTCAAGTAAAAATTGATGGGAGTTGGGAGGGCCATAATCTTCTCCTATATAGAAGGTAAACATGATTATTTTTTTTAAAAAAAAAGGGTGTGAACGGAATCTAGATGGAGAATTAATCTCTGACGTTGGAAGTGTTTTTAGTTTATGTGAGGGAGGTTTCTGAATCAATAAAATTAAAAAAAAAAATAAACTATGGCTTTTAGTGACCTGTTAGTGCTTCCACGAATTACAATATTACAATTTGTCATCTTAGATCCTTCGAAGGGGAATGACTTCGACTGTATTTAGTAATGTGATATATGTGTTTTTCAAATAAAAATATGTTAAAATAATAGTTTTTTTTATTTTTGATATAAGTATATTAAAATTATTTAAAAAAATTGAAAAATTATTTAAAAAGCAGATATTATAACGCATGCTTAAGAAAATAAAAAACTAGTCAATCTTACAACATTGAAGTTCTGGTTTTAGGCTCTGTGATCTTTTCTCTGTTTCAAGTAGTCTTACAGTATTGAATAGAGGAAAATGGAGCTTTGGGTCAGTTCGTTACTTCGAAAAGACCAATCCCAAATTAACGAACGAAGAGCCTTTGCTTCAAAACACATGGGATTGGCGAATTAAATTGCTCCCCTCAGTTCACTGCCCAACCATTCATGTTTCTTCATGACATGGTGTTCTGCTGGTAGATCATCTTTAACTTGGCTGATCCAAGGTCTAGATTGATATAAATTTAAAAAAAAATCTGATTAATCTGGTAAAAATAATAATAATCATGACATTGTTTTAATTTTTGTTTTTTAAAAAAGTAGATGAACAATTCTCCTCACCCATAACTTCAGCCTTGTTACATGATGAATTTTAGCTCAGATTTTAAAACTATGTTATCTACATTCATGCTTAAGAAAAGAAAAGAGATAAAGAGAAGGACGCATACTTAATTATCCAAGGGCAGTGTGAAAGGTATATTCTGACGTTTGATGTGCTTTATTAAGGAAAATTAAATTGGGTTTTTATATTGGAGTCGTTGAAGGCCGTCTAAGGGTCCAGTTCCCAGGCGATGGGGAGGGTTTTTTTATATATATATATATTTTTTTGTAATTGTTGTGCTGAGAATATGCGTAACTTTGACTAATCTTTAACGTTTTAAAGTTATTAGTTGGACCTGAAATTTATAATATTTAAATTAATAATTTTTAAAAAATAAATTCAAAACCTAATCAATTAAGCTACAATTCTAGAATATGAAAAGTTATTTTGGTTCGAAAGGATGAGGGTTCGGCTTTTCAAGGGAGTAGGGGTGAGAAAAAAACCAAAAAACCTGGAAAACCTTGAAAAAAAACCAAAAAACTGAATTATAAAAAAAAATCAATTAAACCGATTGGAATATTAAAAAAAACCGATCGATTCGATTTTATAAGTCTGAAACTGAAAACCGAACCAAAATTAATAAAAAAAACTGAACCAAAAAACTAAGTCAAACTGAAACCAAACTCATTAGAAATTACAAAAAAAAACCCTAAAAAAAATATAGTTTTTGGTTTTTAATATAAAATAACCAAACCAAAACTAGTCGGTTGGGTTTTAGTTTTTATTCTAAAATAACCGAACTAAAAACAATCAGTATGTACCATTTCAGATTTTTTTAAAAAATACTTTAATTTAATTATATTTTTAGATAAAAACCGAATTAAATAAAAAATAACAGCCTCTACAGGAAAAGAAAGCATCTGTTCAATCAGCAGTGTGAAAGGGATATACTTGAAGACATTTTTTGACGAATTTAATTTGTATTCAAGTCACTAATGTTTTTAATATGTGCATTTCAATACCCAACTTCTCATTTACCTGACATTCACCCCCAAGATCTCAAGGAGTTGGAGGGAGGGATGATGCTCTAACAACGTTTGTACTTTCATAACCCAACATAACTTGATGAAGCTGTGGGTGTTATCCTCTGATAATCAAAAACCTAAGCTCCAAGTTTATTAGTAATATATATTACTTGAGAGTTTAATTATATGCTCAAGCTCTCTCTCTCTCTCTCTCTCTCTCTCTCTCTCTCTCTCTCTATATATATATATATATATATATATATATATATATATATGATCACAAGCCATTAATTTATCTAGCTCTATACTTTCCTTTGACTTCTTCTAGAGCATCCTCAAACAAAGCCAAACTCTTGATGTTGACGGCAATGGAAGAAGCATGGAGCATCTAACAGATAGATTAATTTGAAGACCAGATCATTGATAATAAAAATTGTTTCATTAATGTATATAGACAAGATGCAGCATTAATTAAAATGCTTGCCAGAAAACTTAAAAACGCAAATTATGCATGGTAGATGAGCGATTAAAATCATTTAAAAAAGTGTCAGTAAACTCTACCATGATGCGAGCAAAAGAAATATCAACCTCTACTTGCTCTTGTAATGGCAGGCATGCATGCTCCATCAGCTATAACACACACCCACAATTAACTAATTAATTACTTCTTATAATCATAATTAATATTCTTATTTAGATGAATGTGCATCGCACAATTTAAGCAGTGGATTCTACAACATGAACACGTTCCCTTATCCGCAAAATCAATTCTCTCTTGGTTGAAATACATTAAAGAAACTGTGAATGCCTCATGCTTGCACGAGTTTAGCTCGTGGTGACAGCATTGTTTCAGTTTTTTTTTAGTTAATGCCTTTCCTACATCGAAGATCCCTCTATTCTTTCTTTTGTACTTGAAAGGTCCCTCTGCTATATTTTTTATTTTGATATCATCCCTATATGTTACAGTTTTGTTCCATCGTATCATTCCATTTGTTAGTGTCGTTAATGCTGTTAAAACTTGACATTTATCATATTTCTACATCATAAAATTTACTTTAGTCTCTATATTTTAGTTTTCTTACAAAAAAACCTCTTAATTGAAAGCTTCTTAATCATTACTTTTTATAATAAATAAATTTAGTCCCTAACAGTTTTTTCAATTAAGTTCTTATATGTCAAATTATAAAATTGGCCAAAATTATCAAAATAGATGTATGATATTATTGAAAATTAACGAGATAGAATATTACATATATGTGTGTGTGTTAACTAAGTCTTTTTTTTTTTGTAACTGTGGGTGTCCGGTCAGCTTACACGCACTTCGACTAATCTTTCAACACCCTGAAATTAACGACCATGTAAGCCTCCAGTGGTCATGAGGTTAACTAAGTTTTAATATTACCTATGTGTGTGTTAACTAAGTTTTACTTCCACAATCAGAGATACTAAAAATGTTTGGTTATTGAACATATGTTAATGTGGGGTTGGGAGTTTAAGAAGTTTTCATGCCTCAATCTTACAATCGTATGCTTTTTCCACAGAAATTATGTAGCTGCTGGTGTGGATCCTGCTGTAATTGTCTTGAGCTTAATGACATTGACCTCGTTGAAATATGCATGATGTGTGGAGAGTTACTACTGTTGACATGATTAGTTGTGACTCCGTAATCTGATTAATTATAGGAACTAGATTAAATATTATTTTGTAATCTGATTACTGTCTATTCAGATCAAATCTCGTATAGGCAGTAATTATGTGAATCTGATCAATTATATGAGTCATATCAAATCTTGTACAAAATTACTACACTTTCTTATAATAGGATTGTTACCTATTCAGAGCTCTGTCTATTCAGAGCTCTACCTATATATGCCTCCTACAAGGAGAAGAATACTAATGAAAAATTCAACCGGTAGACACAATTGTTTTCTACATGGTATCAAAGCCTAATTAATCAAACACGAATCCCGCACGAATCCCCTACTACATGACGAACCTCAACTCCATTATTCCCGTTCCACAAAATAGCCAAACATCACCCATTATTATTCACCAAGACAATTCTGCATTCCCTACCAGCATCATATTAGATGAAAACAATTATCCGTTATGGTCTCAACTAATGGAGATGCACATTGGTGCTCGTAACAAAACTGAATATCTCACTGGAGCAGCAAAAAAACCCAAACCTGAAGATCCCATGTTTGCAACATGGATCACCGAAAGTCAAAAGGTGAAAAGTTGGCTCATTGATTCAATGAGTCCGTTACTAATGCAGAAATTTACTCGCCTATCCACAGCCAAAGAAATATGGGAGGCTGTGTCGAAGACCTTCTATGATGGCTCAGATGAAACTTGTCTGTTTGAATTAAATCAGAAATCTTTCTCTATCAAACAAGAGGGTAGACTTGTGTCCATTTATTACAATGAACTGGTGGCTCTTTTTCAAGAAATTGATCACAGAACTACCTCTCAAGGAGAGACAGTTGAAGGAGTGGTCCAGCTGCATTCAATAATGCATCAACTTCGTGTTCATATATTTCTAAGTGGCCTTGATTCTGAGTTTGAGCAAGTCCGCGGAGAAATATTGGGCAAGATCCAAAACTGGACTTGGAGCGTACATACGCATGCATAAGGAGGGAGTTTCAACAAAGACAAACATGGGGAACTATCGAATAACCAGTGAGCACTACGTGCACTCTGCCATGTTTACAAACCAACCCCGTCAAGGACCAGCTTCTAGAACAATGAAGAACCGAAATAATTCATCTGCTGGAAAATACACAGGCCTCGTCTGTGGACATTGTGGTGAATCGGGACACTCAAAACAGAGGTGTTATGAAATCATTGGTTATCCTGAATGGTGGGATTTCTCAAAGAAACCAAGGAAGAAATTTGCAGGAAAAGCCATGATGACCACGGCTAAAGCTCAGACTACCGCTGTTGATAAACTGCCTGCTGCTGATAACCTTCCGCCTACTGTTAATGTTGCTCACTCTAGCAGCACTAGTAAGGCAAATACATTCTTTGCAATTACTAAGGATAATAATTGGATAATTGATATAGGTGCATCAGATCACATGGTTAAAAACACTGGTCAATTACAATCCCTCCACTCTTCCAACATTCTTTTATTTCCACAGCTAACGGCAGTACCTCCCCTACTGTTGGGGAGGGCACTATCATCTTGACTAAAAATCTCACTTTAAACTCAGTTCTAGTTGTCCCATCCCTTGAACATAATCTGTTGTCAGTTGGCCAAATTACTTCTGCTCTTAATTGTACAGTAACCTTCTGGCCGTTATTCTGTGTGTTTCAGGACATTTGACCCAGAAGATTCTTGGTTATGGTGTTAAATATGGAAAACTCTATTATTTACAACTTACAGAAAATGAAGGACAAAGATTCGGTCAAGCATATCAAACTGGAAGTTCAGATACAGATCGAGCCATAATATGGTTATGGCACCGACGATTGGGACATCTTTCCTTTGGATATCTTAAAAAATTACAACCACATCTTTTTAACGTAGTTCATGATTCTGAGTTTCATTGCAATATTTGTGAAATGGCTAAAAGTCATCGTATTACTTATTTATCGAATTTGAATAAAAGTTCAGAACCTTTTGCCGTTATACATTCTGATGTATGGGGTCCAGCAAAAATCTCTACCATATCGAAAGCCCGTTATTTCGTCACATTTATCGATGAATGTACTAGAATGACTTGGATGTCTTTGCTACACAAAAAAAGTGATGTTTTTACAGCATTTCAGGAATTTCATCGTATGGTGGGTACTCAGTATCAGAAACAGATTTGTAGTTGGCAAACTGATAATGCTATGGAATTTCTGGATACCTCTGTTTAGAAGTATCTACATCATTATGGAATTCGGCATCAAACCTCATGTACTTATACTCCACAACAGAACGGGTTGGCCGAACGAAAAAACAGGTAAATTGTAAAAGAGGTTCGTGCCTCTCTCTTTGGCATGCACATGCCTCGGTACTACTGGGGAGAAGCTGTGAAGTTTGTTGTGTATCTGATCAATCGAACACCTTCTCGAGTGATAGATTTTCAGACACCTCAACAGCGAATGCAATCCTTATTGTCCACCCCGTACCTTCCAAACCTTGAGCCTAGAGTGTTTGGGTGTACTACTTATGTTCACAATCCAAAGGTGTTACGAACTAAACTTGATCCATGTGCCACTCGATGTGTTTTTGTTGTTCAGACTTACAGAAAGGGTACAGATGTTATGATCCTCACACTCAAAAGCTACACGTCATATTGGATGTCTCCTTCCGTGAGACTGAATCATTTTATTCAAAAGAAGGTTCTATCATTTCCTCTTAGGGGGAGCAATCCAGCAATGAACATTTGCTACAAGAGAGTGACAGGAACGAATTTGTTGAGTTGGAAAACATAATTGAACAGCTTGGGAGCAGCGGCACTGATGAGGAGTCATGGGGTAGAAGCACTGATGCGGAGTCACCAATAAATATAGAGTTGCCTTTGTTAACACCATTAACCAACGAATCTTCTCATAATGCTGAATCCCAGGTACTCCTACAGCCTATATCTGATGAGTCCAATGTATTTACTGATATCTCTTATGCCCAGGATGTTCATCCTGCTATTGTAGCCCCAAGATGTTCCCAAAGATCAAACAAGGGTGTCCCAAAGAAACAGTATGAACCCGATCATAGAGTCAATATCCAATCAATAATTATGTCTCTAACCATAGGCTATCTGAATCATATGCACTTACTGTTAATCAATTATCCAATATATCCATCCCTGGTAATGTGCAGGAAGCTTTGACAGATCCAGCTTGGGCCAAGACAGTAAATGAAGAAATGCATGCTCTACAAAAAAACTCAACTTAGAAACTTGTCTCCCTACCCGAAGGAAAGAAGACAATTGGGTGTCGATGGGTGTTCACTGTGAAACTTAAAACCGATGGCAGCATTGACAGGTATAAAGCTCGGTTGGTTGCAAAGGGGTATACACAAAAATACGGTGTGGATTATCAAGAGACTTTTGCACCGGTTGCCAAGCTTGACACAATCCGTATTCTCATATCTTTAACAGTCAGTCAAGAGTGGCCTTTGAAACAGTTTGATGTTAAAAATGCATTTCTTAATGGGGACTTAGAAGAAGAAGTGTATATGGACTTGCCACCGGGTGTGCAGTGCAAGTCTGAAACTAGGAGCAAAGTCTGTCATTTGAAGAAATCTCTATATGGGCTGAAACAATCCCCTAGAGCTTGGTTTGGGCAGTTCTCATCTGCAATGACAGCATTCAGTTATAAACAGAGTAATGCAGACCATACTCTGTTTATAAAGCACCAAAATGGGAAGGTAACAGCCCTTATTGTTTACGTGGATGACATGGTGTTAACAATTGATGATCCAGAGGAGATGAAGCTGTTACAGGAACATTTAGCTGCTGCATTCGAAATGAAAAGCCTTGGGCAGCTCAGATACTTCTTAGGCATTGAAGTCGCCAGATCAGCTCACGGGATTTCCATGTCACAACGCAAATATGTGCTTGATCTGCTGATAGAGACTAGCATGCTTGCTTGCAAACCAGCATCAACCCCTATGGACATAAATCACAAGCTCGGTGTCTTTCCCAATCAGGTTCCAACAGACATGGGCCGTTATCAACGGTTGGTTGGTCGACTGATTTATTTATCCCATATAAGACCAGACATCGCCTATGCCGTTAGTGTCGTAAGTCAATTTATGCATGCACCCAGCAAAGAACATTTGCATGCAGTGAATAGAATTTTACGATACTTGAAGGGTACCCCAGGCAAAGGTTTGTTATTCTCAAAACATGGGGTCTCTAGCATTAAGGGATATACCGATGCTGATTAGGCAGGGGATCAAACAACCAGAAAATCTACATCAGGCTACTTCACTTTTGTCAATGGAAATCTGGTTACATGGCGTAGTAAGAAGCAAAAAGTGGTGGCTCGGTCGAGTGCGGGGGCAGAATTTCAAGGTATGGCTCATGGGGTATGTGAATTATTATGGATTCAGAGGATCCTGACAGAATTAGGGATCCACTATACGGGACCGATGACTCTACACTATGATAATAAGGCGACCATTTCCATTGCACATAATCTTGTTCAACATGACCGTACGAAGCATGTTGAAATTGATTGTCACTTCATCAAAGAAAAATTAGATCAGAAACTCATACAATTTCCCTTTGTCCAGTCATCATATCAGTTAGCTAATATTCTTACCAAGGCCGTTTCAGGGCCGGCATTTCAGAGAGTAATTACCAAGTTGGGCATGACTGATATCTATGCTCCAACTTGAGGGGGAGTGTTGACATGATTAGTTGCGATTCTGTAATCTGATTAATTATAGGAACTAGATTAAATATTATTTTGTAATCTAATTACTGCCTATTCAAATCAAATCTCGTATATGCAGTAATTATGTGAATATGATCAATTATAGAAGTCATATCAAATCTTATACAAAATTACTATACTTTTTTATAATATGATTGTTACCTATTCAGAGCACTGTCTTTTCAGAGCTCTGGCTATATATTTCCTCCTAAAAAATAAAATACTAATAAAAAATTCAGCCAGAGACACCTACAACTACCTACAAACTCGGGAAGTGATCATCGGGTTCTTCATTCTCTTTTCCTGAAAAAATGTCATCTGTCGACAAGATAGAGACGTCATTCAAAAATGGGAGCAGGATAACAATAGTGAGAGGTTGGGCTCTGTAATTGCCAGTATGGCTCTAGACATCCGCCAAAGCCTCAGGCCTCGTTGAACTTGAAATGAAGTTTCTTGTACGAAATTTCCTAGAGTTAGCGCTCTATATTCACGAGACCACCTAGTTTCCTAGTTTCAACATCACCGGCTTTGACAATATTACTAACTTTTCCTGCTCAGTAATGAAGTTCCGCCAAAAGGGAAAAGACGCAAACTACAGCCACAATCCTAGCTGGTAATTGTGGTTCAAAGCAAATCATGGAGCATACAAGCAACATTAAGACAAGGAATCGAATACCGGTAAGTCAAGAATTAACAAAGATTTTATCCACAGTCATCGACTTCAGATCAAAATGTTCATAGTGATTTCTTGATTTCAGTAATCTATCATGTAGTTTTTGTTAACTTGTATTAGGATTCCTATAATTTGCGGGATTCCTACAATATTTGGTTTCCTAGTTTAGAAAGTAATTAGTCTTTCCTTATTCTGTTAGGAAAGTGTAAGGTTGTATATATATACCTGTTGTATGATGAAAACAGAGAATAAGAAAGCATTAATTCTTCTTGGTATCAGAGCTAAAATAGAAAAGCAAACACTGAACCCTAAAATTTTCTTTGCTTCCTGCCATATCTCTAAGTAATTGCAGCGAGCAACTTAGAGTTGTTGCTGCCGGTTTCAGCGAGCAACTGTAAAGTTGTTGCTGCCCCTCCCCTGCTTTGTAAGTCTGTCTGTATTGTTCCAAAATCTATCAAAAACTGCAAGTTTTAGGCTATACCAACAGTAAGAGAGATGGCTGAAGAAAAGAGGGTCGGTTCTCAGGATGCTCAAAGAATTGCTCCAATCATGGTGCGCATGTAAAATTCAAGCTTTAATATTGGTATGGTTTTGGATGAAAAAAACTATGATTTATGGGCTCCTCTCATTCAAATCCATATTGCTGGAAGGAAGAAGATGGGATATCTCCGTGGGTCGATCAAGGCACCTCATGAAGACGATCCTAAATATGATGATTGGTTCTCTGAAGATCAAAAAATCAAGAGTTGGCTTTTGTCTTCAATGAAGCCTGAGATTATGAAACGGTACATTCGGTTGTCTACATCAAAGGAGATTTGGGACTCCTTTAAAGCAGCCTACTTTGATGAGAATGACGAGGCTAGAATTTATTCATTGAATCAGAAGGCATCACGTCTTCGTCAGAATAGCCGACCTTTGGCAACCTATTTTGGGGAGCTAACTGAGATTTTTCAAGAATTGGATCACTTTAATAGAGTATCCATGGGGTGTGAAAACGACATCAAGATGTTTTAGAAATCCACTGAGAGACAACGAGTCTATATATTTCTTGGTGGTCTTGATGACAGGTTTGATCAGGTACGTGGAGAAGTACTACGGAAGGATCCCCCACTTGGCCTTCAGGCTTCTTATGCATATGTTTGTCGTGAAGCTGATAGGAAAGAAGCAATGAAGATGGAGGTTGACAAGAGTGAACCTGCTGCCATGGCAGCAAAAACCCGTGGATCATCCTCTGGGTTGAATCGAGGAGGGTCACAAAACCGGACAGGACAAACTCAGCCTAGCCAGCCAAGCTGGGATCGTTCCCAAGGAAAATGCCCACACTGTGGCCTACCAGGACATTCCAAGAGTCGTTGTTTTGAGCTGATTGGATATCCTGAGAATTGGGATAAAACCCGTGATCCTCGGTGCAACAAGTCATGAGCCTCGATTGCAGAAACCAGGACGGATTCAGACTAGATAGCAGACAAGGCATCTGCCATGGTTGCTGCAACAGGTAGAGATGGTAAGGCACTAAATACTTCTACTTCTGTTATGAATAATACATGGATAATTGATTCCGGAGCTACTGAACATATGACTTGCGATTCTAGACAGGTTCCATCACTAAAAACATCAGCCCAAACCGAGGTCAATGTTGCTAATGGTAATGTCATCCCTGTTATTGGGGAAGGCACTGTTTCCCTTACCGATACCATGGAACTTGACACTGTTCTTGTGGTTCCTTCTTTAAACTATAATTTGTTGTCTGTTGCTCAAATAACCCTTACCTTACATTGTTTGGTTATTTTTTTGCCCTATTTTTGTGTTTTTAAGGATATCCGGACGCGGAAGACGATTGGTTATGGTATTAGAAGAGGAAAACTTTATTACTTGGAACTGACCACCAGCAGTTCTAGCTTGCTGACTCAAGTGCTTTCCAGTTATGGGTCTCAAAGGAATACTAATAAAGTGTTGGATATCTGGATGTGGCACAGACATCTTGGGCATGTTTCCTTCAGCTATCTACATAAGTTATTTCCTAGTTTGTTTGTCAAGAGTGATGTTTCCCAATTTAAGTGTGATGTTTGTGAAATGGCTAAGAGCCATCGAACCTCTTTTCCTTCAAGTTTCAATAAAAGTACCATTCCTTTTATGATTGTACATTCTGATGTATGGGGACTGTCGAAAATAGCTACTCTTGATGGTGCTCACTGGTTTGTTACTTTTATTGATGATTGTACCAGAATGACTTGGGTCGCTTTGTTGAAATCAAAAAGCGAAGTCAGTTCAGCCTTTCAGAGGTTTCATAAAATGATTATGGTGCAATACAACAGCAAGATCCTAGTTCTTAGAAGTGACAATGGGGGTGAATATGTTAATTTAGAACTTCGTTCCTTCCTGGAACTGCATGGGATTGTTCATCAGACCACGTGTCTGTATACTCCTCAACAGAATGGGGTTGCTGAATGAAAAAATAGACACCTGTTAGAAATGGTTTGTGCTTCACTCATTGCAGCACATCTGCCTCTACAGTATTGGGGAGAGGCGCTTACATCCGCAGCTTATCTTATTAATCGTCTTCCTTCTCATACTATCAACTTCCATACACCATTTCAGGCTCTCACATCTCAGATTAGCAGTCCACCGACTCTCAATCTTCCCCCACGGGTCGTGGGGTGTGTAGCTTTTGTTCACCTGCATCCTCCTCAACGGCATAATAAACTGGAGCCTCGCGCCATTCGTTGTGTTTTTTTGGGCTATGCTACTACCCAGAAAGGGTATCGTTGTTATCATCCTTCGAGTAAAAGAATGTTTATTACACAGGATATGAATTTTCATGAGAATGAAATGTTTTTTGGACCTTCCACGTCCTCACTTCAGGAGGAGTATCGAAGCAGTGAAGTTCTGACCCGAGATAATACTAAAATTTTGACATTTGATTACTCTCCTATGGCTAGAAACGAGCTACACGAAGAGCAACCAGTGTAGTCATCACGCCCAGAGCACACATCACCTGGAGAAGAGCAGCAATCCCTATGTTATAGTGATAAGGTTACTAAAAACAGCGATTTTGAGGAGCAACAAACATTGCAGGAGGAAGAACAGCCCACTGGTCCCACGAGGTTAGGGCTTGATAATGAGCTGCAGCCTACTACTTATAATAGAACCGAGCAACAATTGCAACAATTGTCACAGGATTTTTCTTCTGATGGTATACATGATCCAAGTATGAACTCATCCTCTGTTAATTCTCATAATTAATCGTCTCCCACGCCGGATGCAATTCCACCCCGTAACCTTCCAGAGCGTATTAGTCGAGGTATTCCCAAACCTATTTACGAGGCAGATCTTAAGTGTAAACACAAGTATTCCATGAGTGAGCCAAATTTTGATTCAAGAGTGAGATACCCATTAAACAATTATGTGTCTACCGGTCACCTGTCAGAATCAAATAAGTCATTTGTATATCAATTATCTACTGTATCTATTCCTAACAGTGTGCAGGAGGCCTTAGCAGATTCCCACTGGAAAGATGCAATGAATGAAGAATTGAGATCGTTGAAGAAGAATGCTACCTCGGAAATAACTGACTTACCAGCTGGGAAGAAATCTGTGGGATGCAAATGGGTCTATACAGTAAAATACAAAGCAGATGGAACAATAGATCGCTTTAAGGTAAGATTGGTGGCAAAGGGATATACACAGAAATATGGCATCGACTACACTGATACATTTGCACCAGTGGCAAAAATCAACACAGTTCGTGTTCTACTGTCCTTAGCAGCAAATCTAGATTGGCCTTTGCAACAATTTGATGTAAAAAATGCATTCCTCCATGGAGATTTAACTGAGGAGATTTACATGGACCTTCCACCCGGATGGAGTGATCCGGACATACGGAAACCCAAGGTATGTAGACTTAAGAAATCATTGTATGGGTTGAAGCAGTCTCCACGAGCCTGGTTTGGTATGTAGACTTAAGAAATCATTGTATGGGTTGAAGCAGTCTCCACGAGCCTGGTTTGGTAGGTTTAACAAATCAATGAGAGCATTCGGGTATAGACAAAGTAATTAGGATCACACGTTATTCCTGAAACACCGGGATGGAAAGGTTACAGCTCTCATTGTATATGTGGATGATATGGTAGTTACTAGTAACGATCCTGCTGAGCAAGCAGCCTTGAAAAACTATTTGTCCACAGAATTTGAAATGAAAGATCTTGGTTCTTTAAAATATTTTCTTGGGATTGAAGTGTCGAGGTACAAGTCCGGGATATTTCTATCACAAAGAAAGTATGTTCTTGACCTATTAAAAGAAACCGGTATGACAGCGTGCAAGCCGGTATCCACTCCGTTGGCTGAAGGAATGAAGTTGGGTATTGATCGGACCCAAGGATCGATTGATAAAGGGAGGTATCAACGGTTAGTAGGAAGATTGATGTACTTGGTCACACTAGACCGGATCTGGCTCATGCCTTGAGCATAATTAGTCAATATATGCACAATCCGGGAGAACAACACATGAGTGCAGTCATGAGAATATTGAGTTACTTGAAAGGAAGCCCTGGTAAAGGAGTTTTATTTCGAAAAAATGGGCATTTCAAAATTGAGTGCTATACGGATGCTGACTGGGCCGGATCCACGGATGATAGGCGTTCGACATCCGGGTATTTTACCTTTGTTGGAGGAAATCTAGTAACGTGGAGAAGTAAGAAGCAGAATGTTGTGTCAAAATCAAGCGTAGAAGCTGAATTTAGAGGCATGGCACTCGGTATCTGTGAAATCTTGTGGCTTAAGTTTCTATTACAAGATGTGGGGGTCAACCATAGCCAACCGATGAAGTTATTTTGTGACAATAAAGCTGCTCGTGATATTGCTCATAACCCAGTGCAACATGATAGGACCAAACATGTAGAGGTTGATCGGTTCTTTATTAAAGAAAAGCTAGATAACAAAGTAATTGAGGTTCCTCCCATAGGAACGGACGACCAAGTAGCAGATATCCTCACTAAGGCGGTTTCTAGTAACAAGTTCTCCAGGTTTCTTGACAAGTTAGGCATGTGCGACATCTATGCACCAACTTGAGGGGGAATGTTAACTTGTATTAGGATTCCTATAATTTGCAGGATTCCTACAATATTTGGTTTCCTAGTTTAGGAAGTAATTAGTCTTTCCTTATTCAGTTAGGAAAGTGTAAGGTTGTATATATATACCTGTTGTATCACGAAATCAGAGAATAAGAAAGCATTAATTATTCATGACTTCAGATCAAAATGTTCACAGTGATTTCTTGATTTCAGTAATCTATCATGTAGTTTTATGGCATCTAAACAGATTAAAAGTGAAAGACAAGAAACATCGAATGCTAGAAAAGTCTTCGCTTCCCATTAAAAAAGACTGCAATAGTTTACACCCTTGAAGAAAATTTCACCGTCTATTAGAACACTAGAGTGGCAGGATAATACATAGGAGAATTTTAATTATACTGGAGAATAAACTAAAACAGGAGAGAATCACTCTTGGTGGATTCACTGTAACGCTACTCATGTTTCATTGATGGATCCACTCATCATTTTGAACAAGGTTTTTTTTTTTTTCCATTTTGATCATTTATTTTTGTTTGTTTTTCCTTTAATTTGCATTATCTCAGAAGTTTTCAAGGATGGTCATGTAATAAATTATGCTTTTATTTTTCAAAATCAATAACTAATTGAGTTTGAAAATAGAAATTTTAAGGATTTTTTTTTTTTTAAATCAAATTGGGATAAATAAACTGTTACTGCGCGCATATCATTCTCGGATGCTAACTAAACAAATAATGACATTGCTTAATATATGGTGTAAATATTCTCAAACCCTTACTTTATTGTATTTTTAATTGTTTCTATTATTCCAAAATCAAACCAGGATAAATGAACCATGTGTTATTCTTATATCTAATGAATGGATAATATGATTATTTAATATGCAATTTTATTTTTGTTTTATAAAAATATTTTCAAGATATAATATATTATTCATTGCAATTTTGGTTTAGTATTAATTGTTTTATTATCCAAAAATTAACTTAGAATAAATGAATCGTAATTTAACGTTATCCTTAATTAGATCTATTGAATGGATAATAGGATCTCTTAATACGCAATTTTGTTTTCATTTTGTACAAAATATTTTCAAGATATAATAATATTTTTTAAAAAATTTTGGCTTTGTATTAATTATTTTTATTATCCAAAAATCACCAAAGATATTCAATTGTCACTGGAATCGTCTATGGATTTGTTAAATGAATAGTAGGATTGCTTAATAAGCAACTTTATTTTCATTTTTAAGATATAATATTTTCCTTGCAGTTTGGGTACGTAGGTATTAATTGTATTTATCCATAAAATCAACTCAAGATAAATGAATTGTTATTAGGCATTGCTCTATGATGTTGGCTAATGAGTAATTAAAGCAATTAATTTGTGACTTTTTATTTTATAAATAAAAAAATAAAAAAAGCAAGAATATTTTTTATTTTAGGTGAAACTCAACTTGTAGGTTCAAGGATGCCTTGACAATACACTTTCGAGCTCCCATTCCAGTTATCCAATTAGTCATCTTCAGAGAATAAAGTCGTTTATGGTGATAATATTTTTTTTGATTTATAAATTTAAATATTTTTAGAAACACATTAATTTTTAATTGTAATTATTATTTGTAAATATTCATTTGTTATTTGAATTGAAATTTTCTAGGTTCATGTTGATATGATGTGTGAATTTGTTTGGTGTTCTTGTTTTTGGGAAACCCTTGTTTAATAATGTGATAAAATCAGGACTGGATCATTATTCTTTAATAATTAAATAAAAGCAAGAATTTAAATTAATATAACCTTGACTGAGCCCATGCTTAGTGTTGGTTCACCACCATCTAGGGTCCAACGCCTGCATTTTAAATGTGAGGATTGAGTTTTGTTTCTGGATCTCCTTGTCATAAATTATTTATTGTCTTATTAAATTATAATAGTTTTATATATTTAATAACAAACACACATACACTAATTTAAATAAACTCGTAACCACAATAAATATTTTATTTAAAGACAAATATGAAATAACTTACCTCTAAAAATAATTATTATCTGTCTTGTAACATAATCGGTTTCTTGGATACACCCTCTAAAAATTCTTTCTTAGACATTAATTAATTAAGAAAATGCTACAATTTATAGTGTCTCTTAGTTATTTATTTTAAATTGCAACAGTAAAAACTATCATCATGTCTTGTTTTTTTTCTTTTTAATCAAAACTACTTTACTCTTATAAGTTTTAAGTAAATATAGTTAAGATTTTCAGAGAAGGATCCAGTTGTTGACATAAGGCTGAAAATGTAGAAAGATGTTTATTTTTTTATTATTATTAACATGGATATTTGAGCTATTTTGTACATCTCGACTAATTTTACAAGCTTTAAAAGAATTTAAATTAATAATTTTTAAAAATAAATTTATAATCTAAGTTGAGTTATAATTAAGATACGAGGAATGTGCATTTTCTTCGTTGTACTGGTTCTTTTGCCTATTAATGTGAGGAATGTAAACTGTATGGATCCAGAAGGTAATCGTTCAGTCTGGTTATACCAAGCAGAACATGAAGTGGTGTACTTCAAAGGTTGCATTTCTCCGTGTACCAAAATTTGAATTTTTTTTATGTTTTTTTTTTTTTTACTCGATTAGATTAAAATGACCTTCTTGAACATGTCCAATATATATAATCCTTCAAAACATTATAACTGCTGAATTTGACAACAACAAAAATAATATATAATCATTTTAAATAATTTTTAATGGGTTACAAATTAGTGGCTTCAAGTTAAATAATCAGCTACCACAAATCTAATGTCTAAAACAATTCTAAAATATATTTTTTTTTATCAAAACATATCAAAACTAAAATACAAGTCATACATTGAGTATAAATATCCAAATAATAAAATAAAACAACAAATAAAACTTTAAAGTGATTTAGATTAATACAAAGAAATAACTCAGCCCAAAAATAATTTGCCATTAAATACTCTAACCCTCTTTTCCTTGTGTAGCTAGGATAAATAAGAAATTCTTATAAAAAAATAATTTTGAAACATTAAAAAATTCTTGCTACATTTGAAAACTATGTTGCCTTTTATTAAATATCCTTGCATATCTAGGAAACTTTTTAAAAAAAAAAAAGATGCTGAGTATCCTTGCATTACGAAGAACAAAATCTTCTATAAATAGAAAGTCAACAAGTTAAAAGACAACAAATAACAAAACTCGTATTACATCTATTGATATGTATTGCAAGATCTTAACAATTCTTATTGACTTGAAATTTTAACTCAATGTACAAAAATAAATTTGAAAACTCCTACTACGATTTTCTCTCAATCCAAAGGTTGGATTAAGAGTTATATTTGTTAGCGCAAGACTGGATAATAGAAAACATTGCACTAAAATTTAAGTTTGATTGTTCAACTCTTGCATTGAATATATCAAAATATTTATTACTCAAGTACCCCACCCATTGGTGTTGTTAGTCCAAGCCCTACATTGATGAAATTAATTAACTTGCTATTAAGGGTATTGCAGTCTTTTTCCATGTAATTTAATGGTCATTATTAGATTGATCGGGGATAAATCGGTCTTCTCAAAAAACAAATTGCACAGTATAATAACTTAATGGTATTTTGGTTATAATCAAGTTGATTGAAAGATAATTTAGTATTTTAACAAATATAAAATATTATTTCAAAAACAAATATGGTTTAGGGTTCGAAACATCTTGATAGCTCCTCTATCCCTAGACGGTGCGTGTGGCAAACTGACCTATAATTTGGTGTCAGCAGCTTTTTTTCTTTTTCTTTTATCTATTTCTTCATTTTCATGCTTGATGATTTAATTTTCAAATCAGTCATTTAATTTATTTTTTTTCATATTTGATCCATGTTCTTTTTATTACTATTTATTTTATTTAAAATAATTTATAAAATTATAATTTCCTTCAATTTTTTTATTTGTCATTTTTTATCCACATTCCTTTGATAGTTATTTTAATTTTTTTTTTAAAGGTTTTTATTGATTTTGTTAGCCATCCCCATTGTCAAATACCAGATTTAAAATTACATCTTTTACTAATTCATTAAAATATAGTGGTCTAATAGCTATACTAGTCATATGCCTTTCAATTATTCATATATAATTGATGACTTGACTATATTATCATTATCTTAGTTATTAAAATTATATGTAATATTATTCTTATTGGGTTTGAACATGAAATATCATATCTATTTTTTTTAATTTAGTTCTTTTCTTATTATGGAAATTGTATTTAGAAAATACTAATCCTTAAATAAAATTAAAAATAATATAGATTTTAAAAATACATAATATATATTTTTTATTTATGCATGTCGAATTTAAATTCTCAATGTTAATTTTTAAAATAAATACTATTTTATCCCTTGATTTTATAGTTTTATTAAGAAATAAACCTTAATTGAGAAGTTATAAGTTTTAAATCATGAAAAACTCTAACTCATATATATCTTATCTAGGAAATATTTAATATGTATTTTAAATCAAATTCTATGATATAAGCTTTCAATTGGTTTAAGTAAAAATAATTTACAACAAACCTATGCTAAAAGATTATAATTCAAAAATTTTATTTATAAGTTTTTCTTATATAATCTCTGTTTTAACTTGATAGCAATGTTTATATTTTTCTCCTTTTTAAATATTTCATATGTGACGAGAGGGGGAAAATTATATGTTGATTTTTCTAATATATGTTAAAATATTATTAGTTATAATTTAATTATATTGACACAATAACAATTTACATGTTTTGACTATAAAATATATTTAGAATTGTGTCTATTTTACTGTTATATATTAAATATTGATTTGTTTGATTGGTGTATTTGGATTGTGCCAATCTAACATAGTAACATTCTTTTTATTAAATCATTTAAATATACTATAATAATTTTTTACA
This sequence comes from Populus deltoides, assembly GCA_015852605.2. Classification (NCBI taxonomy): domain Eukaryota; kingdom Viridiplantae; phylum Streptophyta; class Magnoliopsida; order Malpighiales; family Salicaceae; genus Populus; species Populus deltoides. The sequence continues at coordinate 11,804,290 of CM027578.2, forward strand.
CTAATTCATTTAAATCTAGACATTGAGATTGTTTTTTTATTTGATTAATTGAAAAAAGAAGATATCATTGGATTAGATTTTGCGTCAATTGAGACTAAAATGTAATAGGTCTCATAATCTTATAGATTTTTTTTTAATTCAATGCTTTTCTTATCTATTGAAATAGTATTTAGAAAATTTTTATCGTAAGACAAAAATAAAAAATAATATAATTTTTAAAAAATATATAATATATTTATTCTCTTGATACATATGGAAATTAGCTAAGTTTTTTAATTGGTGTTGATTTTTGAGATAAATACTATTGTATCACTGGATTTTGTAATTTATTAAAAAAAGAACTTAATTGAATCAGATTATGTGTCAATTAAAATAGATCTCATAATTTTATAGTATTTTATAGAATTGTTTTGGTTAAATTTAGTCGGTTTTTTTTGTCTATTGAAGTTGTATTTAGAACATTTCTATCCTAAAACTAAAATAAAAAAATAATATAGATTTCAATAAATATATAATATATTTATTTTTTTGATACATTTCAAATTTAGATTGTTAATTAGTGTCAATTTTTGAAAAATATAATATTATTCTTAATACATAATTCAACTATGTTACCATCATAAACTTTTAAACAACTTTTATGGAGGTTAATCTATTTTAAAAGATAATTTTTTTTATTTTTTCTGGAGAAGTATAAATAATTTATAAAAAAAACTACTAAGAAATTGTGATTCAAAGTTTTTCTTATATTTTACCTTTTTTTTAATTTGGTATCAATATTTTTTTTACTTTTATTTGCATATGTGATAAGAGGGACTCAAAATATATGTTAATTTTCTAATACATATTAAAATATTATAAGTTAAAATTTAATTATATTGTCACATTAACTTTTCATTTGTCTTTAACTATAAAACACATTTAAAATTGCATTTGTTTTACTATAAAAATATTGATTGATGGATCTGGGATTGTGGTAGTAATGTTTTTTACTAATCCATTTAAATCTATTGATTTGATAGACATTGAAATGGCTCCAATATATATCCTAATTACACCTTTTTTTATTTGATTCGATAAGAAAAGGTTTCATCCACTTATATTATACTAGCAATTTAATATACGTTTCATTACAGATTAAATGTTTTTTATATATAAAAATAATTATATATGCAGGCTTTTTAAAATATTTTTAAACATAAAAAATTATAAGTATAAATTAAAAGGCATGTAATTAAAATATATATATATATATTAATAAACAAAAACAATATTAACAATAACCGGAAAAAAATCAAAAGATATGTATAAATTAAAATATTTAATGTTACAAGACAAAATATTTTCTTAGTTATAATATCCTTATAACACTCACAAATTATTCCATCAACTCCAATACCCAAAAAATATCCAAAAACCTGAAATTAAACCTATTTGTATATCCTAATTACAACTTTTTTTATTTGATTCGATAAGAAAAGGTTTCATCCACTTATATTATACTAGCAATTTAATATACGTTTCATTACAGATTAAATGTTTTTTATATAAAAAACATTATATATATGCAGGCTTTTTAAAATATTTTTAAACATAAAAAATTATAAGTATAAATTAAAAGGAATGTCATTAAATAAATTAATATATATATATATTAATAAACAAAAACAATATTAACAATAACCGGAAAAAAATCAAAAAATATGTATAAATTAAAATATTTAATGTTACAAGACAAAATATTTTCTTAGTTATAATATCCTTATAACACTCACAAATTATTCCATCAACTCCAATACCCAAAAAATATCCAAAAACCCGAAATTAAACCTATTTGGTTTTGGCTTTCTCGGCTCATATATGGTTTTTCATGCAACATTGAGGCTGTAAATAATCACCACGAAATCCCCCCCTCAATTTATGGAACTTATGGATATTAAAAAAAAACTCATTTTAATGGCTAGAAATAGAGTAAACAATAACTTTTTCTCTCATCATCGGCATCCAGCAACCCTTCTCTCTCTTTTTTTTCTCTCTAATCAAGTACTGAAAAATAACACAAATAAACTTGCGTACCAAATTTTATTTTTTAAAATTAAAGGGGACTTAAATTGTATACATGGTGTTATTTTAAAAGATTGAGGACCTAAATGTATTTTCATGCAATCTATGGTACTGCTACCTATGTTTGGCCTCTCTTTTTTTGTAATTTGTCTCTTTTCTTTTAATTTCATCTTTGACTAAGAATTTAATTGCAATAGGTTTTCAATTAAAATTAAATGGTATAAAATAAAATTTTAAGAATTATAATAAATTTTTGTGAGTGCGTGAATAATATCAGCTCAATAATAACACAAAGACTTTTAAATTTTTACTTAATGTTGATTGAGATTCCTGAGCAATCATAAGAATGCATTTGTTTTATATTAATTCGGTATATTTAGAAAAATTTAACAAATTGTTTTATATATTAATTCCAAAATCTAAATCAAAACAATTTAAAAATAGAGTGAACCTAGTTGGCTTTAGGCTAACCCTTACCAAGTTATAATTTGAGACAGGTAATGCAACATCATAGATGGCAATGATAAGACTAACGGGGTCCACGCCTAATCAGCACATAGTCAGATCCTATCCAATTGAATGGATATGTGGGTGTACGTATCCGATTCTGTTTTATTTATAAAAGCAAAAAAACGAGGGGCGGCGGAGCCGGCGCCACCACCACAACAGCTGTTTTGTCCAAAATCAAGTGGCACTTTGCACTTTTGGATATACCATCAACAATCGACCTAGCCATTGTCCACGCGTTTTCCATCAACGTGATAATCACTTCCCATTCCAGTAAGTATATTATATTATACTATATGGTTACGAGCTTAATATGAAGAGTTTTAAGATAGAGTCTATATTTATTTGCAAAGCAACTAGGCATGGTTGAGCTCCTCCCCGGAAAATCAATGATTAATAAGAGTGGAAAATAGGTGTAAAGTTGGACTAAGTTTACTTTAAAAGTAATATATATATTACTTTTATTGAATTCTAATTACCATAAAATTATAAGAAATATTTTTAAAAAAAGTACAATATTCTCTTTTTTTTATTGAGAGTACACACAATAAAGTAATTTATAAAAAAAATATGTGCCTCTTGTTAAAATAATTGAGATCAAATACAAAAAGGAGGCTACAATTCTGAATAATCTGTTTATTATGAATGCATGGTTTTAACCTAAATACAAATAAAGCATATATAGATTAAACTGAAAGTATTATTCTACCCTTAATAAATAAGACTACATAAATATTATTTAACATCTCCCCTCAAACTCATGATGCTGCAGCTATAAGCATCGAGAGTTTGCCAACTAGAAAACGAAAACGAGAGATGGAATGCGCCTTGGTAAAGAAATCTGCAATCTGCAAGGAAGAAGGAACAAAAGGCAAAGCAATGGTGCCATGTTTAAGATGATGACGAGTAAGATGACAATCGATCTCAATGTGCTTAGTGCGCTCATGAAAAACCGAGTTATGAGCAATCTGAATAGAACTCTGGTTGTCACAATACATAGAAGTAGAGAAAAGGAAATTCTCATATCAGCAAGTAACCAATGTAACCAAACAATCTTTTTGGTAGTAGATGCCATGGCATGATATTTTGCATCGGTGGATGATTGAGAAACAATAGATTGTTTCTTGCTCTTCCAAGAAATAAGAGAATCATCTAAAAAGATACAGAACCTGGTAACAGACTTGTGATCCATAGGATCACTACCATGATCAGCATTAGAGTATACACACAACTCCAAGGAAGAGGTGGATGAAAGTAAAAGACTCTGAAAAACTATACCCCGAAGATATTGCAAAATACGAAGAGCAGCTGCCTAATGAACAGTAGTAGAAGAAGCAACAAACTGACTAACAATATGAACAGCATATGCAATATCTGGACGAGTAATGGTGAGATATACCAAACTCCCAACAATAGTGCGATATAATATAGGATCTATCAAAGGTAAACCATCAGAAGAAGAGTACCTTGCGTTAACCTCAATAGGAGTATCTACAGTCTTGTTATCAGTAAGTCTAGCCCGCTCAAGAATATCTGCAACATATTTCGACTGAGAAAGAAGGTAACCTCTAGGGGAGTATGCTACCTCAATACCAAGGAAATATCGAAGATAATCCAAATTCTTCATTTCAAATCGTCTAGCCAATTCTGTCTTTAAAACTAAAATACCGTCAATATCATCACCAGTAATAATCATGTCATCAACATATAGAGACAGAATGATACGACCTGCATCAGTGCACTTAATAAAAAGAGCAGAATCATGACTGCTAGAAATAAAACCAAGAGACGAGATCACAATAGAGAATTTCTCAAACTAAGCACGGGGTGCTTGTTTGAGATCATATAATGCTTTCTTAAGCTTACAAACATATCCAAAGTTATGTGAAATATCAGGAGGGGGTGCCATATAAACTTCTTCTTGAAGATCTCCATTCAAGAAGGCATTTTTAACATCAAGCTGAGAAATATGCCACTAACGAATCGAAGCTACGGCAATAAGAGTACGAATAGTTGTCATTTTTGCAACCGGGGCAAATGTCTCCTCATAGTCCATACCATACTGTTGAGAGTATCCTTTTGCAACCAGCCTACCTTTGTATCGCTCAATAGACCCATCAGAATTAGTCTTGATCTTATACACCCAACGACAACCAACAACACTCTTACCAGGAGGTAGAGGAACCAGATCCCAAGTATCTGTCTTATGCAAAGCAGAAAGTTCCTCATCCATAGCTTGCTGCCAAAGCGGATCAAGAATTGCCTCTTTATAGGAAGAGGGCTCAAAGAGACAATGAATAGAAGCTAAAAAGGAAGTAAATGATGAAGAATAACAAGAATAAGCAAAATTTGGTAGTTTTGTGGACTTACGAATGCAGATGGACTAACGTGGAGGTGGATCCACAATCTCAGATGAAGCTTGAGGGGCTGTAGATGAGAATGGAGCTTCAGGTGTGCTAGAGAATAAAGTACCAGTACCTGCAGAGTTATGAGTACAAATTGATCGAACATAGGGAGAGGTATCATTACCAGAATCCTTAGAAAAAAGATCTATACGAATAAGATCAGATTTTGTCAGGCTATGAGTAGTGGATGGAATAGAAAAGAAAGGTATATGCTCAAGGAAGACAACATGACGAGACACATAAAGTTTCTAAGTTATTGGATCAAAACAATGATACCTCTTTTTACCTTCACCATAACCCAGAAAGACACAAATAGTGGATCGAGAGGATAGCTTATTGTGTTCTACATGAGGACAAAGAACGAAACAAGTACAACCAAAGACTCTAAATAAGGAATAATCAGGGACATACCCATATAATTTTTCAAAAGGAGATAGACCCGAACTATGAGAAGATGGAATTGTATTAATCAAACTTACAGCAGTAAGAACAGCTTCTCCCCAAAACTCACTAGGAACAAAAGCAGACAACAAGAGAGAACGAGCAGTTTCGACAATGTGCCTATGTTTTCTTTCAGCAATACCATTTTGTTCAGGAGTGTCTATACATGAAGTTTGGTGGATGGTTCCATCTGAGGCAAGCATTTGACAAAATTTAGTAGAGGTGTATTCCCCACCCAAATCACACCTAAAGTATTTGATCACAGCAGAATGTTGAGTTTTGATAAAAGCTCGAAAAGCTACATATATCTCAAGGAATTCATAACGATATTTCATTAAATAAACTCAACAATAACGAGTATGATCATCAATAAAAGAGATATAATATCGAGACCCTCCTTTTGTGGCAACAGGAGAAGGTCCCCATACATCAGAATGAATCAAATCAAATGATGAAGATAAAATAGAAATACTTCGATTAAAAGGTAAAGCAGAAAATTTTGCCAATTTACATCCACTACAATCTGAAATGTCACAAGTTTTCAAATTTCCTAAAGCTCTTGTGGATGCCAAAAATCTCAAACGAGAAGACGAAACATGACCTAGACGGGAATGCCGTAAATAAAAACTAGAAGATGAAAGACTCAAATGAAAAGAAGACAAATCAACAGTAGTAGCAGCAGCGGCAACAACTGGCACTTTTAACTCATCCAAAATACATAGTCCATTCTCCCTACGGCCTGTCCCAATCAACTTCTGAGATTGCGGATCCTGTACACAACAAAAGGAACCAGAAACATGACTAAATAATTACCAGAATCACATATTTGACCAACAGACGCAAGATTTAATTTGAGTTGTGGAATAAGATAAACATTAGGGAGAGACAAGTGAGGTGTGACAACGGAACCAACACCTGCTAAGGGCATAGGAGTGCCATCAGCAGTCATAACAGGAATAGAGGACAAAGGGGACACAGAGGTAAAAGATAAGGAATCTGGAGACATATGATGGGAAGCACCAGAATCCAAGACCCATTCAGGGTGTGACTTACTTGAGAAACTATGAGGCAACTGACATATGGAAGAAGCAGACATTGCTTGTGGCTGCAAGGAGAGAAACTTCTGAAATTGCTCAGCCAAAGTACTAGGATCAGTAATAGAGCCTGGGGAAGCTACTGCTGTAGTATTGTGGTGTGGTGGTTTATAACCCTGAAGTGGTCGAAGAGCATTAGATTGTGACTGACTGCCAGACTTCCAAGCTTGATCCTGCTGTCTCAACTTAAGACATTGAGCCTTCCAATGACCTTTCTGCTTACAAAAACTGCACTCATCGAAGCCAACCCTTGTGTAAGGCTTGTTCTGATGATTAGAGAATGGCTTAGAAGGTACTGCTAGTACAGAAGGATTTGAAGCAGAAAGAATTCCCTTTTCAGAATAAGGCTGAAGACGTATTTCTTCAGCCAATAACTCACTGACAACATAGTCAACAAAAGGCAATGGAGAACGACAGAATTGAGCCTCTAAGTCCTTCGAAATCATTGCGAAGTGCTGTTAAAAATTGTACCAATCATTGCTGCTCTCTACGTTCAATATAAGCACCACATGCTTTTAATTCTGCCGATTCTGTAAGAGCCAATTGATCCCAAAGATCTGTCATGGCAGAATAGAACTCCTGAATACTCATATTCTTCTGGTGAAGAGCTCGTATGTCATTCTCTAACTGATACTGTTTTGTAAAATTTGATTGCGTGAATAACCTTTACAGATAATCCCAAACCTCTTTTGCTGTCTCATACTTCGCCAACTGCGTACCTATCGAATGCTCAACAGAATTGTTGATCCAAGTAATGATCTTTGCATTATTTGCTTCTCATGTATCTATCAAAGCAACATCCCCCTCCTCAATATTCTTAGGTATCATATAAACTCCACTAACATACCCCCACATCTTCTTACCCTTAAGAAAATTTCTCATTATATAGCTCCAATACGAATAGTTATTCCCATCCAACCTCACACTCACAGACTGAAGCAAATCATCTCTTTCAGTAGCCATAATCAACAATCATAGAGAACCAGAATGCAAAAGCAGCGGAAAACAAAATACCAAATTGCAGAAACTGAACAGAGATTGCAGAAACTAAACAAATATCTTCTCAAACTTATACGATTACTCCAAAACACAAAACAAATTTGCAGAAACTGAACGGAAATACCAAATTGCAAAAGCTGAAGGGAAGATGAAATACCAAAATAATTACAGAAACTGAAAAAATACCAAATTTTGCAGAAGCGGAAGACAAAATCTCACTCCAAAAAATTTGGTATTTCCGTTGGATCTGCGAAGTTGTGTTCGGGATTAAGCCTCGTTCCATAAAACCAGCTTTGATACCATGTTAAAATAATTGAGATCAAATACAAAAAGGAGGTTACAATTCTGAATAATCTGTTTATTATGAATGCATGGTCTTAACCTAAATACAAATAAAGCATATATAGGTTAAACTGAAAGCACTATTCTACCCTTAATAAATAACACTATATAAATATTATTTAACACCTCTCGTCATCTTATGCATGGTTTTGTTAAAAAGAGATTTATCCTCGCAAAAAAAAATTAAGATTTATGTTTATTAAAACAAAATAAAGATTTTAAATGAAAATAATTCGCTAAATAACATGTTAATGGGTAAGCATTACCCGCAATGAAGCGCGTAATGCTCAAAAACCTTGTCATCTCCAGAACACCCATTACAGTTAAAAGCAGTTAAATTCCCTCTAAAAAATCCCAAGCCCTTGATTGTCCAACCCGTTCTTTCCCGCCACCGACCCCACAAAGCATAAAAAGGGCAAACGAGTCATCGAATTTATGCCCACAGCTCATGCCTCCTACTCAGTGATTGGACTCAAACTCACTCACAGCTGTATATAATCAGACAGTCTTGAGAAATAAAAACCTCCCATATCCAACATCCATACATTAAGTATAACAGCACATTAGTGTTTGGTGCGTACGTTGTTTACTTGGAAACAAAGCACAGTCACAAGTTTTCTTGGTTTCTATTTTAGGCAGTGTTTTACTTGCAGGTTAATTTAGTTTGCCTTCCTTGCGTGTCGCTGACTCGGCCCTTTCAACAACCAATACTACCTCAATTTGATTTTTGTGTGGACACAGAGAAGAGAGAAGAGAGGGTTATAGAGAGATAAATAGTGGGTTTCTCTTAATCTCTCTAAAAGCTTGATTAGTATTGTGTTTTTCTGAAAGTTCTTTTCTGGGTTTGTGCTTTGCTCTTTCTTTCATTGATTTCTGTTCTTTTTAATGAAACAGTTGTTGATTGAGTTGGCTGTGTGTTTATGGATTCAGGTGTTGAAGAGTTTCTAGAATTGAAGAGAATGGGGAGTGAATCCGTGGCACAATCAGATTTTCTTGAATTTGGAGATACAGAAGCATCTTTGATGGAGATTGGTTCTGGGAATTATGGGTATGTCTTATTTTCTGTTGTCAAATTCTTTTTATAATTTGGTCCATTGCCCTTTATTTGTAGACTGATTCAAGATTTTTCTAAGTTAATTTTCCTTGCTTCAATTAGATGCTCACATTATAGGAGGAGATGCAAGATTAGAGCACCTTGTTGCAATGAAATCTTTGATTGCAGGCATTGTCATAATGATGCTAAGGTATATATGTACAAAAAACTATGATCTTTCTTCCTTACTCCCTTCTCCTCTTGTTCTTTGACAGATAATTCATATTCTTAGTAGATGTTTAGTTAATTCTTAACCTGGTTTTTGTATAAACAGAATGGGTTGGAAACTAACCCACTTGATCGACATGATATTCCTCGCCATGAAGTCACAAAGGTATTCTTTTATTTCTTTCTGCAATAGACTTTTGCCAGTCATCTCTCGTAATTATTTTGTGTTCCTGAATCGAAATTGTTTGAAGGTACACAGTTTGATTGATTTGGAATGCACTTGATTCGTTTCATCTATACTCCATGCCATTCCGCAGCTTCATAGTCATGTCCACAATTTAATGTTTTTGCAATAGAGGAGCCTTGTTTGATGACTAAAGGGAGATAAAAACGACTCTATGAGAGCATGTGGTTGAATATTTCACTTTTGTGCCTTTTTTCATTATATCTCTTAAAGTAAGTAGACTTTTGCAATTAGTGGTCTCAAGAATTTTACATATTTTTTTGAGACGGAGACAGAAATATATGGACACAAGGTTGCTTGGACAATTTTTGAAGACTCGCAAGAATGAATACAAAACAGGAAGATGTCCTGCTACGAACAAACTGTGTACACTTATTGAAAAATCCATGATTTTGGATAAGGTTTATTTTTATGATAAAAGGTGTCACTTTTGATTTCCACATCACATATAACCAATGAGATAATTGCGTGTTTTTCTAGGATAAGGTTTGGTTGAAGGCTTTAGGCCACAATCTCGAAGCTTGGCCTAGATTTCCTTTTAAACTAGGATGGACAATGACCGGGTCAAACTAAGGTGACCTAGCAGGTCAACTAACAACAACTCTTAGGACTTTTCTTAAATTTTTCCAAAATGAAATCGTTTCAATTTTGTTTTCTTAAAATAATGTTGTTTTAAAGTTTACTTGGGCAAGGCACAACTCAAGCCTTGAGCCTGGTCATATATGGCATAATGTTTCTTTCATGTCCTTTTTAGATATGGTTTATTGTGTTGGTTTTCTTAGTTTTCTCTGATTGTATCCTGTTTAACTTTACTTTTCAGGTTATTTGTTCACTCTGTGACACCGAACAAGATGTAAGTGTCTGCAACATAAAATTAGATGATGTACAAGTCAAAGGATTTTACAATTAAGATAGAAGTGTGTGAATTCTTAATATTCCTGTGTTGCATTTAACAGGTTAAGCAAAATTGCATAAACTGTGGAGTTTGCATGGGGAAATACTACTGTTCTAAGTGCAAGTTCTTCGATGATGATGTAATTTTCCATACTTCTCATTGATCTTTTTTACTTCCATTTTGCTAATATACACAGGTTTTGTAGTAATCCGAAATGATTTTTTTGTTCAGGTTTCAAAAAATCAATACCATTGTGATGAGTGTGGAATATGCAGGTAATACATCTAATTCCTGTTTCACTTTTTTCTTCTTCAGTTCATTTCTAGTTTAGTCTTGAATGGCTACACCATATGAGCATTACAGTAACAAATTCATAACCTATCTGGAGTTCTGAACCTTCTTGTGTATACTACTTTCACATTGTATTTTCAAATCAATTTACTCGTTCTATTTCCAGGTCATGAAGTTCTTTCATGGTCTAAATAGCTTTCTTCTGAATACTATACGAATTACAAGTTTAAACTCATTGATTTTGTTGTCATTGCCTTTACAGAACTGGAGGAAAGGAAAATTTCTTCCATTGCAACAAATGTGGTGAGTGGGAAGATAACAAGCCAATAACCTTGATTGGAATTGAAAACTGCAATCTATTTGCCCTTTTTCTTCTTCTTTTGAATCAATCAAACTGATATTTCAAGATATTTTTGTTCACCAGGTTGTTGTTATTCAATGTTAATGAAGGATGCACACCGGTGTGTTGAAAGGGCTATGCACCATAATTGCCCTGTTTGTTTTGAGGTAAACAAAGCATTAATACAATGTAACACCTATGTATCGAAAATTTTGAAAAGTTTCTTGATACTTAGAGAAGTTTTTTTTTTTTTTTCCATACAGTTTCTATTTGACACTATGAGAGATATCACTGTGTTGCCTTGTGGACACACAATACATTTGGAATGCTTGAAAGAGATGGAACAACATTACCGGTAAGCACTATGCATCTTGCTCAAATTCATGCTTGCTTGCAGCATTTTCTTTGTACTTTTATTTTGCTCTATCCTCTTTAACTAATTTCAGATTCAAAATTGTTCTCCCATCTTTTCTTTTTTCTAGAAACATATCACATCCTTGAAATTCCTCATAGCAGCATTTGTGTTATATGACAAAAAACTTATCTTTGGTCTTGCAGCATTTTTGTTTCATGTTTCCTTCCATCTCTCATCTGGAAAATGTCAGCTAATGGGTTGGTTCACTTATAACTTGATTTTGCAGGTATTCATGCCCAGTTTGCTCCAAGTCCATATGTGATATGACAAGATTGTGGAAAAAGCTTGATCAAGAGGTAATTAAAATCCTTGTTAGTATTCCTGTTAGTATTCCTTGTTAGTATTCCTGTTTAATTAAAATCCTTGTTAGTATGCCCAGTTTATGTATCTTAACTGTTTTTAAACTTCAAAGCAGATTGCTGCAACTCCGATGCCTGAAACGTACCAGAATAAAATGGTGAGAATCTAAAGTTGACCCGGAATGCCTTGATCTTTTGATAGCCATTTCCATAGAAATTGCTGACTGATTTTTGCTTACAACCAGGTGTGGATTCTCTGCAATGATTGCGGAGCAAATTCCCATGTCCAATTCCACATTGTGGCACATAAATGCTTGAGATGCAACTCATACAATACCAGACAGACACGAGGAGGCCCTGCTGCATCATGCTCATCAGAAGTAGGCATTGAGATTAAATGAAGTTACCATTTTTTTGCATGGTTAGTGTCACTAACATGCCAACAGGGAAGGAAAGTTATTCCTGTTTAACGTTGTTGATCCATCTACATTGTATCAGTAAAAGGATCTTTCTAGTTACAATTCCTCACAGGAAATGGCAAAATTTTGATATGTCATGGAGGTTTATCTGGGTTTTCTTGTACACAAATGGGTTGGTAATCAATCACTAATCATTTTACTCTTCTATGTTACCGTTGTTTCTTCAATGAGCCCCAGAGGTTAAAAGTTAAAACCTGCACAGCTCAATTATGGCTCCTCACCCCAAATCAAGAAAACAACAAATTTTTTTTCTTTTCTTTTCATGTAAATCTCGCTTTTAATAAGATCTATTTCTATAATAACGTCAGATTATTAGTTATAAGAGAAAAAAATAATAACTGTTTGGTCCCAGAGAATGAACAAGGTTAATCTAATAATTTCTCATTTGTTATTTAGAAAAAATACAATTAAATCTCTCCTTTTACATTATTATTTTTTCCCAAAAACTTTCTCTAATATTTCTCATAATTTCATTTACAATTATGCAATTCCATGTAGGGATTCATATGCTCCTGTGAAATAATTACAGTAAAACTAAAAAAGAATATGCACTATGATTGAAGATTATTGTGTCGTTAGACACCATTCAGTGTGGACGATAGTATTTCTTGAACCGTTTTTATTTTAATTTTTATTCTGATTATTGAATTTTACAATTTTACAATTTTATTATATTAACAACATTTTATTTATTGAGACTTGTCTCTCTTTACGTGCGTCTATGTGTGTCAAGTGTAAAAGAAAATTCAGACGTTCTATTAAATTTAAGGTTATAATTAAAAAAATTAAAGTAGCGAGAACCAAAATAAATTAAAAAAACAGAGCATGTTGTTCAAAAGGCACATAAAAATTCAATTTGATCCTTAAAGTTTCAATTTAAGCATATTTGATGCCTCAAGTTTTAGAGTTTTAAGTTTTAGTTCTAAAGTTTGTATACGAACCCAAAGATTAAAAACCTTGAATTCACAAAAAAAAAATATTAACTTAGAAAACTAAAATAAAACTGAAGATAAAACCTGGCATAATAATTACCTGAATCAAGGCACTAAAGTTATTAAATAAAAGAAATCTCAACCCTGTGCTTATAATAAATCATGAACTGAGAGTATAAAAGAAGAACATCACAAAGACTATTAGTCTTTAATAAATTCAAGAAAAATTCAATAAAAAACCAAAAATATATGAATAAACCTCACACAAATACTCAATATGATGAAAAACAAAGTCTTCTTCTTCTTCTTCTTCTTCTTCTTCTTCTTCTTCTTCTTCTCTCATCAATAACTAAAACTAAACATAAACTTTTGCTCTTTTTTTAATAAAGTTGTCACATATTCAAGAATTAAACACAAAAATTAATAACACGGAAAATTAAAGATAGATAAATAAAACCTAATTTTATAGCGTTGTTATGATACCAACTAATATGAACTCAGAAAGTAAAAACCCTATAACCTACAAGCAAGAAACAATACAACCCAAAAAAGTTCAAATCAAATTGATAAAAAAAAAAAAAAAAACTTGATTTAATGTTTACCTTAATAAAGAAACTGAAGTTATTGGATAAAAGACCACAAATCTTTGATTATAAAGAACGAAGAAGTGGTAGTATAAAAAAAAAGGCCACAAAAACAGTTAATATTTGATAAGTCTTGAAGAGTTCAATGAAGAACAAGAGTAAAAGCATTTTTGTACAAGCACAATATTATTTCTGAATAAATCAAGTCTAAAAGAAAGGAATCTAAATACAAACTAAATAACCTTATTTATAAAGGGTAAAATATCTTAAACACAGCTAAAAAATAATAATAAGATAGTTCTAAATAAAATAGAAAAAATAACCTTAAACTAATTAGGAAAATAATGTAAATCATGCTCATTATCTTTTGGACTTTATCACAAGGCCTTACCGATTTCTGATTACTATAAAATTTTAACCCTATATGAAAAATAAGACCTTTAAAATATTCTAGAAAATTTAAGATTCGATCCAATAATTGGATCAAAAGTTATACTAGTTAATGTAAAATTATACATTAGAAAAAAAAAAAAAAAAGCTCAAAACCGACTTAAGCTTGTCCAATTCTTGCATGGATCACATTAATTAAATCCGGATCATTTCTTGTTGAAGTTTGAAAGCTTGACTTTCCCCAAATATCCTAAATATGCTCATTTAGTGCATCTTTAATCTTGTTGCTTCTTGACCTTGTAATTGGCCAAATTAGCACGTCTAGTGGATCATTTAGTAATGTTTGTTGATTATTGTTGGGTTCTTTTTTCACGTTTCAATTCTTAAATGTTGAGAGAGAAGTGAGAAAATATTTGAAATATGAGATGAGAGAGATAGAGATTGGTCAGGCATATTCTAACCATAAAAAAACTAATCTTTGTGTCAATAGATTTATCTTATAAAAAGAAAATCTATGAAGGTCATTTGAATTTTTCATCTTTCTAGAAGAAAAAAAATCTAACCTTGAAAAGATTTTTTAATTCAGCTAATTAAAAGATATTTGAAGCTAAAAATAGGTTTAATATGTTCGTATGATGTATTTTAAATGTTTGCATGTGAAAACTACTTTTGTGTTTTTTTAAAAAAAAAAAGTTTTTAAAATTTAACAACTTTAACCCTAATTTTCTAGTGACTTTTAATGCCTACTAGTTGAACCAACAAATGATGCGTGATTTGCCAAGGAAAACAGCACATCACGTGTCTCATTTAAAAATGTTAAGTCGTATGCTCCTTAAAAAGTAGAACCCATGATTTGGCCAAACGATCTTATTTGTTTTTGTGTTTTAAAAATGCTTGTAAAAAAATTTAAATTTTTTTATTTTATTTTACTTCAAATTAATATTTTTTTGGTGTTTTCAAATTATTTTGATGTGCTGATATAAAAATAATTTTTTAAAAATAAAAAAAATTATTTTGATACATTTGTGAAAAACACTTTGAAAAACAACCGCAATCACAATCACAATCTCAAACAGGCTAGGTCCTCCAAAGACTTAGATGTTTGGGCTTTTTTTTATATTGTTCTTCATTTTTTTTAATTTTAAATAAAATTCATTATAAATAAAATAATATTTAAGATATAAACCAATTTCACCATATATTTCAAATAAAATTATAGTTTCTATAGTAATATTAACAAAAACTTTGTGAATCTAATATGCAAATTAAAAAAAGATCATGCTTGTGAATAGTAGATAAAAATAAAATATTTGTTTTTTGTTTTTTATTATAAATTTTTTCATAGTTATTTCTTCTATCATGTATGAATTATCAAGTCATGATTCTTCATATTTTTTATTGGAATTTTCTCTTCATATCATATCATGACAAGCTTTTGTTAAAGAAATAATGTTTTTAATAAAAAAAAACATATTTTTGTCAAAAAAAGAAAACAAATACATGAATAAAAAAATAGAGTTTTGATTAATACATAAATTTTCCCCTTCTTATTCAAATAAATAAAAATTTTATGAATATTTATTTTAATTTTTTTTTATTTTTATTAAAAACATGCTATTAATAAAAAAATATATGTTTTTGTCAGAAACAATACATAGGGAGGTTTGCCTTATAAAATACGTATTTGGTTAGATAATATAATATAAGTAGTTGTTTTTCTTTCAAATATGTATTATTAATATAAGTATTTGTTTTTCTTACAAATATGTATTATTAAATATAATATAAGGTTCTTAAAAATACCCCACAACATCAAGGAAAAAAAAATGGTATACTGCTTGCTGTCTTGTGCATTGAACTGGTAGAGACACCTCAAATTCGCTGTATATATGAAGAATGGGACAAATTAGTGAGCAGTCCACGCATCCAAGAATACTAAATTCAACGCTTATTAAACTTGGTCTCATTCAGATTTTTATCAGTTTTTTTTTCCATCCTGATCGAAACTAGATTAATTTAATGACTTTTATTTTAATAAAAAAAATTAACAAAAATCTAGGGAAATTATTGTGCTATTTATTATAGTAATGACAAAATTGCTTCTCAGCCTTAAAATACTAGAAATCGATATTAGTGTTTTTTTACTTTAATATAATTATTTTTTACAAATTATGTTGGGTTAGTTTAGTTATCATTATTTCTTTCACAATAAAATTATTAATTTAATCCTATAATAAAAAAAAATTACTTTCAATGAAAGGTGTTTTGGCCTTTTTTGTTTTTTCAAAATATTAAAATTACTTTATCATCCTTGAAAAAAATCAATTAATCTCTCTTGCATTTGCTTTCTTGTCATTTTACTATGGTTTGTTTTTGTTCATATCAAGATTGCTTAGGGGCATTATTGTATTTGATTATAAATTAAATATTATTAAAAAAAACAAATTGGAGACAATCCCCACACCATTCAACATTTGCTTGTGGGGTAGTTTGGTTACCAAATCCTGTCTTCCACGAAAGTGTTTGAAACATCTGGATTTCCTCTCGTGTTCTAAATAGCCCTTTAATTTAGCGTTGACAGTCGTTTCTTTTTCTTTTCATTTATATCTCTCTGCCTTGATTTCAAGCTATCTCCTAAAAATTTCAAAGTAGCCTCTTTAATTTTTTTTCTCTTTGAATTTAGTCCTTGTTCTTTTTATTTCTATTTGTTTTATTTTAAATAATTTATAGAATTAAAATTCTTTTTTTATATTTCATCCCCTTTAATTTTTTTAACCTTTCAAATTTGGTCCCTAATTTTTTATTGTTTTTTTATTTGGGATTATTTCTTAGATTTATTTTTAAAATTTCATCCTCCTTGAGTTTTTTTAAATCTAATTTGATCCTCGTTCTTTTTATTGTTTTTTTTAGATTTTTTAAATTGATTTTTCTTTTTTATTTCATTCTTGAACATTAAATGAGCTAAAAATTGAGCTCGGGTCTAGGATTTCATGGGCTATAAGTTTTAGGGATTAACAAAGGTTTAGGAGGTTCGTTCGTATTTGCTTGGTTTTTTATTTTCTATTTTAGGCTCTTTTTTTAATTTCATACTTTAGCATTTATTCAATTTGAGACTGGACTTGTTTTTATTTATTTTTTTTATAGAATTTTACACTAATTTTTAAAATAACTCTGGTTATCTTTGGTCTTTTTATTTGTTATTCTTTGTTATTTTTTTTTTTGCTAATTTTTTAAATTTATATTTTCTTTCTAGTTTCATCCTTCAATTTTTGGAATAATTTTTTATATATAATTTAGAAAATTAGAATTGTTTTTTCAATCTCACCCCCTTGAATTTCTTAATCTTTTAATCTTGACTCTCATTCTTTTATTTTTTTATAATTTTATAGTCCTTTGATTTTTTTTTCTAATGAATATGATCTTCATTCTTTTTATTACTATTTTATTTACTTTGACAAAAATTTTAAATCGATATTTTTATATTTGTCTATCTTGGTACCATCATTTAGAACATGAGCTTCGTCAGTTGGCTTAGGTTGGCTCAATTTTTTTTAGGGTTGCTTTTTAAAAATTTAATATTTTTTGTATTTCTTCATTTAGCATTATGTTGTTTTAGAATCGAGTTTTGTGATATTTCTCGATTTGTCTTCCATTGAATTATCTCATTTACATGATCTAGATTGCAAAGTATGATCCATGTTGCAAAGTTTGATTGGTTTGATAGGTTTTTTTTCCTTTTATATATATTGACCTTATTTTAAATGTGTCCTTGTGCATTAGATTTTTTTTTTGAATTGGACTTGAATGTTAGATTTTTTTTTTTTTAGAATTGGACTTGAATATTTTTTATGTTGTATTTGCTTATCCTGGTCTCATGACTCGACTTTTATATTTTGCATACTCACTCAAGTTAGCTTAGGTCTTGTTTTTTTTTTTTATCCTTCCACATTTAATTGGCTAAAATCTTAACTTTGTTTTTTTTTTTCTTTTTAGGTTACCATGATATTTTTTTTGGTTTAAGTTAATTCATTTATTATCGTTACCTATTCTTTTATTATCTAAATAAATTATAAAAATGTTTTTTTCTCTCAGTCAAGTCTGTTATAAATTACTTTTTTATATTTTTTGAAACCTGACATTTTATGGAACAGTGGCTTGTCTTCTTTCTCTCGTAGAGTTGAAGTTACCTTAGTAATCAATGGCTCCAAGGAGAATAAAAAAATAAAAACAATCCAAGGGGGCTGGTTTGGCTGGTTCTAGGCTGAAAAATACCTTTGACTAATCTCATTATGCTTCGAGAAAACCATACTCAAGTCAAAAAAAATAAGGTTAAAAAACAAGCCCTAAAACCGAATAGCACTGACAGTGTTTTCTCGGTCTCCGAGGCTTTTTCCCAGGTTGAAACCTCATTCAACCGAGCATTTAAAAAGGAGAACCTCATTCACCGTTCCAGAGAAAAACATATAAAAAGCAATCCAGCAGCACGTGAATATAAAACTTTTCTTGTTGAGTGGCCTTTGCAGTAGATTGGCTACAATTTGTCGGAAAGGAAGAGATGTTTTTTAAAAAAAAACAAAGAAAACACAAGGCACTAGCAATATTATACCCAACAAGTTACAGCTGGTTTTAAATAATCAAGAGAAGGTTTTGGTAACAAGTCAACCACCTTTTCCCTCAAATTGTTAACTAATTATAACCCTTGAGCCTATTTTAGATATAGCTTCATATTGACCACAGGAATCCCATGAGAATGGTAACATTACCTCATAATGCCTATGATACCTTTCCTCGTTTCTAAAGAAATAATACCTCAAGCACATGTCAATTGCATACTAAGGGATGATTTTGTGATTACAGTTTACAAGCAAAGGTACGGTTCCATTTAAAAAAAAGTTGACAGAAAATGCCTGAACTTGCACCCTTGCAAATGGGTTATTTCCCTTTTTTTTTCTCTACCCTTTGAAACTTTTGAGATTTACAGGAACATTACATGGACCGGCACATAAATTAACCATCATTTGAAATTTAAAGAAAGATTGAAAACTAGTGGTTTTACACAATCAACACACCTTTTCAGATGGAACTAGCTGTTTGTTACCATTGGTCAGCCTGCCTCCAAATTGTGCCCTAAGAACTGCAAACAGAAGAAGGGTCACAAGATGCTTTGGAGTGGATTATAACCCGAGCTCCTGAAGCAAGCCTGTTGGGAGGAAATGAGGATAATGTCAAAATCTGATAACACAAGATTAAACTTTAGCAGCTACTTTTAGAATAGATTGGAGTCAACACTTAACTTTCTTCGATTTTGATCACCCTCTCCTCTCTGAAAGAATCGGGCTTCTTTGATTGTTTTTTTACCTGAACCAGGCTCTGTGATTCTTTTACTGCCACCGTTTGATGAGCTATTGTGTATTACTTGAGAGCCATCAGCCCCGTTAGAGGAGTTTCTAGGTTTATCAGAAACAGGCGATCGCAAAGATTCACTGTGCGGTTGCTTGCTCAGGGAGGCTTTTGATCGTGGAATGCATTTTGAACGTCCAGAGGTTGACTCTTCATTGTCTTCAACTGAATCTGGTTGTTTACACGTCCTGCAATTTAATTTATGTTTTTAATTAAGGTGAACAAGGAAATAAAGGAAGAATGTAGAACTATTTCATGTTAAATATGTTTAGTATTCTTATTAAAAGAAGTCAATAAATAAAATTCATGCAGCTAACCCATAAGTCCATGACCCCCATCTGAACTACCATTATTACTACCGGAGGGGAGGGGGGGAAGGACAAAGCCACCTTAATTCCTTCTTTTATTTTTCAATCAAACAAAAACAAATGTCGTGTCTCTATGAAAGGAAAGAACCAAAGTTGAAACAGGTAATTATAAATAGATTCATTTCACATCAGGATATTGTTCTGTGCTCCACAGCAACTCAAACAAGTTCATCTTACGGCAGGATCAACTACCATGATAATAACCTAACAACATTACAATTGAACATTATACAAATAATAAACGGTAACATAATGACCCCATATGACCCTTTGTTGTGCAGACCAACTATAAGCTAGAAAATTCTTCATGCAAAAAAGCTTTGCGCTTTTGAATACCAGCACTCTAGGATGGCTTTAAATACAGTGGGACATTTAATGTGACCTAAATATTAACACCTAAAGTGCAGGGCAAGTAGTAAGTTTATAGATGGTGGTGCAACAGTTTTGCAAGTCCACATAAAGAAGAGATTTTTGCTCTATAAGTAATCACCATCATGCAACATCCAACATTATAGGATCCCTCCAAACAATAATAAACTGAAAAACAATAGTAAGAAAATCCAATGATTGACATTTTGACTGGGCCAAGCCGAACACTCAAGCTTGATTCATACATGTTGCCTCAAGAATAGCTAGTTGACAACCTTATGCAATCCTAACTATGATATCAAAGGATTCATTAGGAGTGTCCATTGGGCCTATTCTAAAGCCTAAAACAAAGTGGATCCAAGAGAAGCTCAATAGGTCAAGTCAAGAGGCTTGGGTTAAAAAGGTTCAAATTTGCTAGCCTCAACCTTTGTCTACTTTTCGGGTTATATCTAAAGCTACAGGAGGATTTAGGATGCTATTCAAGTTGGGTTGGAAACTAAACATCTATACCTTTCCAACGATATACGGTAGGCTAGCTAATTAATCCGGACCGAGAGAGAAAATGTGCTTGAAGTTGGGTCTAGAATTTGCCAAAAAAGTGCAAAAACAGAAAAGATATTGTTTCCTTATGAGTTCTAGATTTCATGCACTACAAGGAGTCCTTGATACTATTAGAAACTTATGCAGCAACCTCAGGGTTATTTATTTTACAAGGATTCAATATCAACCAAGAATAATTAATTAATTAGAAATTAATTCTTATTTTATAAGGCATCAGGCTTTTGTTCAGCAAGGATTCTGCAATAATTATTTCTCTTGGGTATTTTTCACTATCATTTGTAGCAAATGGTGAAAAATAATCTTAGACTATTGTTTTATTTATTTTTATTATTTTAAACCTTATTTTAATTAGTTTAGGTTTTATTTAAATTAGATCTGCATATCTGACCCATTAGTTTTAGGATTTATATATAAATACTCTTATACAAGAATTTTTATGCAGTTGATGAATTTTTATCTAAGGTTTCCACATATTGTATGCCTTTTTCTCATATGGTTGAGTAATTCTCATATTAAGTTATTGATTGAACTTGCAAACTCTTTAAAGGATTGATCAGCTTTATTATGATTTATACTTCTTGTTCGTATAAGCATAGAGTGAAGGTGATCAATTACATATAACTTTGGATTTTCAATGCAAGATTCTTGTTGGGTCAAGTTAGAAACATTTCTTCAAATCTCAAATTAGCAATTTAAGGGACAATTCCACATCAATTTGGTATCAAAACATGAATAATTTCAGGTTATATCTTTTTAATTTTCATCATTACAAGTAATTATAGGGTTCTTTTTTTAGATCTTATCATATCTAGGGTTTGTGTTCTTGTGTTTCTTAGTTTCTTTTTCTCTAGGATTTCAGCTATTACAAAAAAAAGATTGAATCTTGTTTAATATTTGTGGTGTTTAGGTGGAATCTTGATTAAAAAATAAGTCTTGAAGTTGCCGGAAAAAAAATTGCATACAAACAACAAATTTTGTCATCTTTGGACTTGAGAAATTCAGCTACCTATTGAAAAAAAAAAAGAATCAAAATCACATGTCTTGAAAGGATTCTTGAAGAAGAAATTTAGAAATTTTGGATCTTGCATGAACTAGGTTTTAGCTGAAACTTGTCTTGGAAATTCTTTGTAATCTTGATTGATTTCTAACAAATTTGGGTAGAATAGAATTATCTTGCATCAATTTCTTTAGTTTCTTGATTTCTTGCATCGATTTCTTTATTTTCTTGAATTTCATAGTTTTCATTGTTTTTTAATAATAATTCTTGCTTTTATTTCGTCTTTATTTTCGTCATTATATTTGCACAAATTTGCATTGCTTCTCATAAGTTTGTTCTAAAGTTTTGTTTTGAAAGTTCGAATAATTTTTTATTCTTGAGTCTTTAAATATAAATAAATCATTTCGTAGTTTGATTAATTGTTTGATAAGTTGTTTAGTTACTTTTAAGAACCAAAGTACGAGAATAGAATGGTAAAATACGTAACGAGTCTATTAGAATGAAAAGCCTAATAAATTGTGTGAAACACGAGAGAAATGAATTTTATTGTAAGAGTAAACACGTGAGGTTTGAGTGAGGAAAAAAATATTTTTTTTTTATTTGTTACTAACCTTTATTTCGGATATAAACAATGTCTTCAAAAAGTGTTGAACAAAAAAAAGCAAAAACTATAGAGGAAAGGCAGGATAGAATGGAAGCTATGATGGAGGTGTTAATGAGTAAGTTTGATGGGGTAATTAGTACACAAGGAGTTCTTAGTCGTAAGGAAAATGAAGTTGAAATGCCTACCATTAGGGCTACAGTGAATGAAGAGTGTGGGTGATAATTCTAAGGATAAAGAAAAGAAGTTTTCAAAGGGTGATGATCAGGAAGTTGCTATGAAATTGGTAAAAGAGAAGCAAAAGGAGAACATCTTTCATACTATATGTCACATTAGTAACAAGGCGTGTAGTGTGATTATTGATAGTGAAAGTTGTGCTAATGTTGCTAGTAATTGTTAAGAAATTGAATCTAAACATTGTTAAGCATGATAGACTTTATAAGCTTCAATGGCTGAATGAATGTGATGAAATTATGGTGACTAAACAGGTTTTGATTTCTTTTTCAATTGGAAAGTATAAGGATGAGGTTTTATGTGATGTGGTTCCTATGCATGCTAATCATTTATTGTTGGAGAGACCTTAATAATTTGATAGGAAGATCAAGCATGATGGATTTAAAAGTAGATATTCTCTTAAGAAGGATGGAAGGACATGTACACTTGCATCATTATCACTTAAACAGGTTTATGAAAACCAATTGAAATTGAAAAGGAAAAGTTAAGTTGAAATGGTAGTACAACAGCGTGAGGTTGTGGTTATTATGCAAAAATATGTATGAAAGTTGTTAGTAAGTCGTGTTTATCTGAAATTATTATTAATTACTATTTTCATACAATGTTGTTGGAGGCAAAAGTTAGCAAAAAAGAACTTACAAGGCTTAAACAAGATCAATTAACGCTGAAAAGAGTATGCAAAACCAAGGAGACAAATAAATCTTATGAGGTTGTGAGTTTAAAGAGTGAAAATAAAGTGATCCTTAAGAAAAAAATAAAAAGGGAGAGAAAAGACTCAGATTCAGCTAAGGCAAAAAAAAGATGAATTGAAGCTGAATGTGAGAGAGAAGAAAATAGAGACAAAAAAAAAAGAGTAAAAAATATAGGTAAACCTTGAGTTTCTATACAAAAGAGATGGATAAAAAATGTTTATTTTTCTAACATGCCTATGATTTTACTTGTTTAGAAAGAGACATATTTTAACACTAACAATCATGATTATTTTATTCCTAGTGTTGCTATATCTTGTTATAAGATTTTGAGGATGATATAGGACAAACAAATCCGATTTGAGCTTAATTTGTCCTACTACGCAGCTTTACACCAACAAGCATAATTTTTTATCTGATCGTTCGAACAAGCTGAAATTTCACCTAAAGTTTTTTGAGATCTTGTTTTATCTTGAGTTAAAATTTCAAGACGATCAGAATTTAGTAAGGCTTTTCGATAAAGGGTCGAAGTTGTTGTCTAAATCTTTATATGTATTTCTTAATAAGATCCATAGTAGTTTGCCATTGGTAAAGAGTGCAATCAACAATAGTATAGTAAAGTATAAACATCATATCCATAGACTTGATGATATTCTTAATGAGTTGCATGGATGTTGTATGTTTAGTAAAATTGATTTGAAAATTAGTTATCATCAAATTATGATAAAAAAAATTATGATAAAAAAAATGAAGATGAAGGAAAAAATAACTTTAAGACTAAATATGAATTGTTTGAATGGTTAGTCATGTTGTTTAGTCTTACTATTGTACATAGTAATTTAATGAGATTGATAAATCATATATTATGTGTATTCATAGATAGCTTTGTTATTGATTACGCCAATGATATTCATACTAAGAATTTAGGTGTGCATATTGAGCATTTATGTTTTTTGTTTAATATGTTACAAAAGAAATCGTTATGAGCTAATCTATTAAATTAGAAAGATTATTCAAAATTTAAAATAGCTTATGGTTTAACTCTACTAGATTTGGTTTTTATACTTGTTGATGAAAGGGTAGACTTGATGATAATAGAAAAATACATGTGATGAACGCATTGCTTAAGAAGGTACGACAACATGTTAAGAAAAATAATGAGAAGTATACATTTCAAACAAACAAAAGATGAAAAAATATTGTCTTTGAACTAGGAGATTGAGTTTGGGTGCATATATGCAATGAGAGATTTCTTGGACATAGAAAATCAAAGTTGATGCTTAGAGGATACGGTTCATTCATATTCCTTAAAGGAATTAATGCCTACAAAGGGGATCTACAAAGTAAGTATAATGTTAGTGTTATATTCAAAGTTTATGATCTTTCTTTGTTTGATATAGGTCAAGATTTGAGGTCGAATTCTTTTGAGGAGAGAGGGGATGATGCGATCATGTCTATGACATTAAATGATCCATTAGGAATGTCCATTGGATCTATTTTAAGGCCTAAAGGCCTAAAATGAAGAGGATCCAAAAGGAAATCAATAGATTAAAGTCAAGAGACTTGGGTTAAAAGGATTCAAATCTGCCAGCCTGGACCTTTGTCTACTTTTCGGGTCGTATCTGAAGCTATAGAAGGATTTAGGATGCCATTCAAGTTGAGTTGGAAACTAGATATTTGTACCTTTCCAACGATATAAGGTAGGCCAGCTAATTCATCCAGACAAGAGAGAACAACATGTTTGAAGTTAGACCTCTAATCTGCCAGCAAAGTGCGAAAACAGAAAAAACATTGTTTCCTTAAGAGTAATGAATTTCATTCACTACAAGGAGTCCTTAATGCTATTGGGAATTTATGTGGCAGCCTTAGGGTTACTTATTTTACATTGATTCAACATCAAACAAGAAGAATTAATTGGTCAGAAATTAATTCTTATTTTACAAGGCATCAGAATTTTGTTCAGCAAGGATTCTTCAACAATTATTTCTCTTAGATATTTTTCACTATCATTTGTGGCAAATGATGAAAAATAATCTTAGACTATTGTTTTATTTATTTTATTATTTTAAACCTTATTTTAATTAATTTGAGTTTTATTTAAATTGAGTGCATATTTGACCCATTAGTTTTAGGGTTTACATATAAATACTCTTATGTAAGGATTTTTATACAGTTGATGAAATTTTATCTAAGATTGCCGCATATTGTGTGTCTTTTTCTCTTGTGTGGTTGAGTGATTCCCATCTTAAGTTCTTGATTCAACTTGCAAGCTCTTTGAAGAATTAATCAACTTCGTTATGATTTATATTTCTCGTTCGCGTCTCATTATAAATGTAGGGTGGAGATAATCAATTGCAAATAACTTTGATTCTTCAAGGTAAGTTTCTTGTTAGGTCAAGTTGCAAATTTTTCTTCAAACCTCGAATTAATAATTTAAGGGTCAATTCCGCATCAAAACCTTAACCAGTTGTGTTAATTAGCCTAACAGAACTTTCGAATAATTAGTCAAGAGGGTAGTCAACTTAGGTTCTGAAGTGTGTCAATCTTTCTGAACACCTGTCCACAAGCTGGTTAACAAGCCTAATGGTTGAAGCTAATATGACCCCAATTAAAGTCATCATTCAACAAGCCAACCCTTAGTTTGTGCATACTCCTATTGCAAAATATGTAAGAATGTCGTGTATTAACTCCTTAGGTAACACAACAACCAACCAGAAGCAAGAGATCCCCGAGGGAGGGCAAAAAAGCCAGAAGATTTAAATGATATGCATAGAATTTAAAACTAAAGAGTTGAAAAAAGGTTAACCTGTCTGCATTGAAGGAAGAAGAACGCTTCAGACTAGGATGTCCATCTCCTTCCTTGAGCATTTTTGTCTCAATCAAGCTCCCACTGAAATACTCTTTTTCTTCCAATCTGAGGCCCATCATCCTCGGATTCTCTGACAAGCAATCAAGCTCTCCTAACATCATAGAAGTAGAGAACAATGGAGAAGGAAGTTTTGAATGAGAAAACCTCGGCCTGTAGGTTGGAACTAGTCCAAAACTGTGATCTTTCACTGAAATTGACCCACAGGATATCAATTGCATCAACATATTAGTGGCCTTGAGCCTTGCATTGTTTGGCATTCGAATATCTTCCTCTTCAAGGATTCTAAAACTGTTGATTTTATTAACATCAGCTCTAATAAGAGACTCCAAAGTTTCAGTCTTCCCGCCCGATGATGATGCACTAGAGGAAGATGGGGGAGGCGAAACTGAATTCTCACATATCTCAGAATTTTCCTTCACGTGTGGAAGTCGATTTTGATCATTCTCATTGCATTCCTGTTCCAGAGAACCATCATCAGTCGAAACACCCCTTGAGCAAGTTTCTCGGGATTTAGGTCTGCTAACATTTTCCTCAGTCTGTGTTGAAGCATTTGCGAATCCATCACTCTTGTAAACCTTGTATTCTGTCAAGCTAAGAGAGCCATTCCATGAAGAATTCTTTCCAACTGTAGACTCTGGAGACACGCCAGAGGAGCCAGGACGTTGCTGTGGAGGGGATACTTCATCTTCCTGAGAATGCTTTGTTTCCTTTCCATTCAAACTTGCAGACGATGAGGAATCATCTTGACTTCTAGAAGATGCGGGTTCTGGCAATAGTTTCAGATTTTGCATTTTTATGGTTCCAGCAGGAGCGAAGCGATCTGTGGAGATTAATTCAAGCTCTCAGCCCTTTAACCTATCCTTCATGTTATAAAAAACAACTAACCCATCACTTAAATTGATTTAAATAACCCACCTGAATTAGATTCTTCAAAGAGTTCAGAACCTTTGAGAACATATTCACTTCCATGAGCAGGAAGAATTAAATCATCCTCACACAGGTCATGCCATACAAATCCATTCTTGTAGCTTCTGCAGTCAACAACAGAAACAAAAACAAACAAACAAATAAGCACAAGGAAGTGCAAGGTAAACCCAGCTATAAACTAACCAAAACGCTTATTCTACTAAATTTAGAGAACAGAAAAAAACTAAAAGCAACCCACAATTTTTTCAACAAAAGAAATTAAAGATTTCAATTCTTTCATGATTTTCAAATCAAACAGTCCATAATACTAAAAACAGAAGAAAGACAGTAACTTTGACCTCTTAGAAGACCAGGAATACAAAGAAGCCATCCCTCTGCCTCTCAATACATTAAGCCTCTCAATTACATCTGCAACATTACATCACATTACATTCAATCTCAAAATCAAAAACAAAACAAAAAACAAACAAACCCAGTTCAAAAAAACTCACTAAAAATACCTCTAAGGTAGAGACCATCAGGTGAAGCAAGAGGGACTTCAATGAAATGAGGGTGCTCAAGCTGACGATTTCTACAGAGATAATAAACAACAGGGACTTTACGATTCTGTTGTTGATACTTTGGTGACCTCTCTGTCCACACTTTTGCTCTCTCTGGACTTACTTGCCTGTTGTACTTCTTCATTGTCATCGTCTCCATTATCACATCAAAGCCCTTAACAAAAATTCTGAAACTTGGCAATCCTGAGAGCGTCTGGTAGCAGTCAAAGAGATACAAAGTCTTTATGGTGTTTAACGGTGATGGTGAGTCTATAAAGAGAAACTACAGGGAAGGAAATGTCGTTTTAGCTTCTTATTTTCTGCGCGTACTTTTTTTTGGCTGATTCGATAGAGGCTGAGTGAGAGAGAGAGAGAGAGAGAGAGAGAGAGAGAGTGTGCGTACGTGAGAGAGAGAGCTGGGAGCTAAGAACAAGACTGGGTTTTTTTTTGTGGTTGCCTTTTTTATGCTTTTCCCAGTCTGTCTTCTTGTTTTCTTTTACCCCCTCGTGGAAGCAGAATCAAATTTAAGGGTGGGAGGGGGGGTTAATTATAACTTAGTCACTGTAATCTAATAAAAATAATTAAACAGTCCTCATGATTTCATAAACTGTATATTTAACTCCTATTTTTTAAATTTCTTTTCATTTCGACAATAATAGTGGATATAACAATAAATATCTATACTCAAACTCGAATCTAAAATAATTATCCAAGCTTAACCCAAACTTGATAGGGTATGAATTTTTAATCCTCAACTCAAATGATATAATTTACAATAATTTAGTATATAATCAGTTGATATACATATAATTGTTTTAAAATTTTAAAATTATTTATATATTTTTGGTCAGGTTGGATAGAACAATATCTATAATAAACTTGAAATCAAACTTTTTTTTGTTTTATCAAAACCTAATTTGGTTAAAAATTTTATATGTATTCTGATCGTTTCGATTTGGTATCGAAGAAATTGAAATTAAATTACCATTCCTACTAGTTGAGATAGCCTGAATTTCAAGATACTGAATTTTTCTCTAAGTGATTTTAAAAGTTCATTCCTTACATTGGCACGATGCATTCAATTTTTTTTAATAATTTCTTATATATGTTGGTATTAATGTTTGAATATAAAAAAATCAATAAATGAAGCAAAACTTCTTAACCGTTATTAAATCCATATATAAATTGAGAATTTATTTTTAATTTCGTGTTTTTGAAATCAATTTTGATTTTTTGTTTCCAAAAAATAGAAAAGGAAAAATGAATTAGTAGATAGGATGGAGAGATTGATGAGAAAATAAGTCAATTTTTTAAACAGATTATTATTAAACAAAATATGATCATCATTGGTAATTTTTATATTACAGAAAATTATTTATTTGTTTTGATAAATTATGGAAAATAAGGTATGGTTGACTCAATTCAAGAACATGCATTAATATTAATTTTAGATTTCCTATCTACAAACATTCGGATTTTATATTTGTTAGTGTAGTTGTGTTTTCATCCGTCCAAATGCTTTGCTTCTATAAAAAAAAAAAATCATTTAATCCGAGATGTAGGATTCAACACATTAATTAATTAAGATCCGAAATGATTAAATTCAAACTATACAAAAAAAGAAAAGAAAAAAAAAAGAATTGGTTTCACATGAATTCCAAGAATTATTAATTAATTAGACCAGCTTCCATAATTTTTAAGCAATGAAGAATGATAATGAAGCATCTATCAATTGAGTATTCATGTGACCAAAAAAGAGAAGAGTATTCTTTCTTTGGTGCGCATGACCGACCACCTGTGACACGTTATATCATCTAGTCATTCATTTTCAATAATCACGAGATAATTTAGATATCATAAGACAAAATTAAAAATTAAAAATTAAAAATTAAATATGTTATTTAAAAAAAAAAGAGTAATTAGATGTTAATCTGAGCTACAAAAAGCTCAATTGTTTAGAAAAGAGGTTTGATAATCACTCTTAAGAAATTAACTATTTCTATTCATAATAATTTATAATAAAAAAAATAAACAGTAAAAATACTATAGTATTTTGAATCATAAATCAAACAAAAAAATCACTAGTTTAACTTAAAAAAAATAACCAAAATTAAAACTTAAAACAAATAAAACTTGCAATAAAAACCCAAAAATATGAATTTGTTTCATTAAAAATGGACCAAACTCGGGAAAACTCAATAACATGAAGAGCATGCCTAGCAACATGAATCAACATCCAAACTAGATTTTAACAAACTAAAAATATTAGCATGTTGGAAATCAATAATCGAATAACAATCAAGTATTAAATATCAATGATTATTAATAATCATGATTTGATTAAAATAGATTTTTGTGCAAAAAAAAATCTAAGATCAAGCTTATTTTAATAATTTTGATTTCATGGAAATATAGGTTTTTGTCAAACATTGCCTAAAAAAAATGTTTGTTTGTGGCATATAGCCCAATTCTTACAAAAAAAAAAATTGCATTTTATTTATAAAAAAACAGAGAGAGGAAATGTTTTTTTAGCATTTGTTTAGAAATTTCTTGGTTTGCATTTTTTTAGAAATTTACAATAAGCTTGTAAAATTTTTAAGGATTTGATCAATGTTTCAATAACTCTAAAAAAACATTTTCTCTGAAAATCAATGGCCAACATTCTAGTATAAATGTTGGATTTACAAGTAAGCTGGTATTAAATACTAGTAGTTGACTAGAAAATTCTCAAAATTATTTTAAATATTTATTAATTTTAATTGAGAGTATTTTTCACCACAATGTACAAGTTATGTAAAACTTTTTGCCTTCTAAAATAAGTGAACTATATTAGGGCATCTATATGGATTCTTCCTAAAAGAATTTATCCAGACATATAAGCTCATAATAAATTCAAGATGTTAGATTTATTCATGGGCGTGAATATTTATTCTGAGTCATAGACAGACCACCGATTAAAAATCCATCAGCACCTTTAAACCACATTCAAACCACACAACGTATTTTACTTACAACTTACTTTAGGTAAATTGCGTTGGGAATGTTAATACCTTTCCTGAGTAGAATTAAATAATTAAATGACGATTACGTCCTGCCTGCGCGCCAGACGTGCCTTTCAAATTCTTATGGAAAAGGAAGATTGGATTCATTAGTTTTGTTGTGTATTGGAGGATTCTGAAATAAAAGAAATAATGAAGTTAATGATGATAAAATTTTTGATAGATTTCATTCAATAAAAATCAAAGGCCTAAGTTTGTTTGAATACGAAAAGCTACAGGCCGAAATGTCAGAGTTATTATGATTTCTTAAACATCAAAAGACTTGCAACGAGGTGAGGTTGCCATGCTTTATTCAATCATTTGATATTAAACGTGAGCGATCACTTGTTTTCCTTCTTTCTTATATTAACAAACCGTCAAACCCTATTTTGTGGACTGCATCTCATGTGCTAGGCAGTCATAAATCATGACTGATAGGAGGTATACCGGCTGGACATGTTTCAGAAATCTGCATAATAAACTAAGAAGCGTAGCGTGATGATAAAGAACTTGAGATCTGTATAACAGGTCTTCAATTTGAGTCAGGGTGTGCATCTCTTGTAAGAGTCTAAAACAACCGGGGTTTTACTCTCTTACCTAAACCCACAAAGTACGCTTTTCAGGAAGTTAAGTTTTCCTCGAATCCAAAAAAAAAATATGTTTACAAACACTCTAGACTTTGCATTTGAGTCTTGTTGTGTATGGCCATGGTTCTGTCATGCTCAAATAGAAGTGCTGCTACAAAGCACGTAAATCATCAACTCTTTTAGATTGCTTTGGCCCGCTAAATACATCTTCTTATGCAGTAATTATTCCTGTTGAATACTTGTCGACTAGCTAGACAAAACTTCGTTTACGTGACGAGATTTGGCCCGTGACAACCTACCTACCTAGTAAAATAACCTAATTTTTTTCTAATATTTATCGAACATTATTACAAAACAAGAAATCATAATAAAAATTGAATAAACGAATCATTCATGCAAACACGGGCCTCGACTAGTTTGAACATATACAAATTCTTGGTTTTTCAATCGAGGCTGTCATTGTTAATGTGACAACTGAACCACATGGTATTATTAATTATGGACACACTTTTTTTCCCATTTGACACTTGACAATTCAAAAAACTCTTCTATCACAATATGTGGGAAGTAGATGAATGTATGTTTAAAGAGCTCAACAGCAAGGCACAAGAGGAGCAGCTTGTAAATTATAATGAAGGCCGGGGCCATATCCTTGTTTGCTTGTTTGATGTCTCTTAATAGATGTAGCTAGAGGGACATCATGTTACTCCCCTTTTTTTTTTTATAAAAAGTCAATATAAAAAGATTTGAGAGGCTATTAATAAATCAATTATAATGAAGGTCGGGCATGAGAAAGAAGATTCATTATAAAAGTTCAATAGAGGCCAAGACTCATGTCAAGAGAATCTGACAAAATTTCAAGCTTCAACCCCCCTTTGAGCTTGGATACGCGTCAAATCCAAATATATGTGGGTCTAGCCAGATGATAAGTTTAAAACCCTTTAGACTCGGTCATGTGTTGGGTCCAAATACTTGTAGATCTAGCAAGATACAAAACCTAACACCATTAAGCTCGTTTCAGTCGGGCCTAGCGTTTGTGGGTCTAACGAGATGATAGACCCACCCCACTTAGACTTGGTTATGCAATAGACTCAAGATGCTAATATCAGTGCCCTTTTAACCATAAATTCCTTTAAACATGAGCACCTAAGGTGGGAATCTAGGGAATAAATCTATTATTTGCAATTTTTCACCGGAACTGTTTCTCCAGCCATGTTTATATGCTTTTGGCTATGAAATAAATGATCATCAAATTGCATTTAAGACACCCTTTCTCAAATTTGATGGTAGCAATAACGATAGTTGCATGTCGATTATAAAGGCAAATTATTGATCATCTTTCTAGTTCCCAGCACATGCAACGCAGCTGAATAGACGGTGACCCTCGTCAGTTGGTATTTTGCATATAGTATGGCTAAAAAACCTTTTTCCAATTTTCCTTGCATTTGTTGTCTGTTTAACACTTTATTGTTTGCATATGCCAAAAAAAAAACAAAATCTATTACTTTTATACACATGAAAGAGAGCTAAATTAAAATATAGAGAGGACCTTTTCTTTCGCTTTCTCATTTAGTTTCTTTCGGTAATTACCATTTTGTTTTTTTGTTCTTTTATCATTTTTTTTACTGCCATAAGGTTTTAGTTTAAGTTATTTATTTATTTTTTCATGTCTTTATTATTTTTCAAATTTTAGTTTAGAAAGCCAACTCAAAAAATTCAAAAAACGATTTAAAATCTATCAAATAACTTGTAAATATGTTTGGTTGGAAGGATAATGACAGAGATGTCTGACAATTTTAAAATAATTTTTTGTTCTTTTTAAAACATGAAAGATAAGGATACTTGGTTTTTTTTGTCTGTTTTTTTTATCTGAAACAGTAATTAAACACTATATGAAAAATATTTTAGATATATAATTTGTTAAAAAAACTCGATTTATGATAATTATGCAATAAAGTTAAAATAAATTTAATTGATAGGATGGTAAATAAAATTAATTCATAATAAAGCACTATAATTTCTCAAAAACAAGGATGCTAAGTGTTTTGGTCCTTGCAATTAAGGATGGTAAGTTTTACCCGTAAAGATATAATGTTTGCTATGTCAAAGGGGTGTGTGATTTTGTGGATCTCTACTTTTTTACTTTTTAATTTTTTAAAAAAATATTAAATTGATTTTTTTGGATGCTTTTTTATTTTAAATATGCTGATATAAAAATATTATTTTAATATATTTTTAATTAAAAAATACTTTTAAAAATAAATTATATTAACATTATCTATAATCTAAACCATGGAGAAAAACATTATGCAATTCCTCAATGTTTTTCCTGTTTCCCCTATATTATTATTATTATTATTATATAAATATATTTTAGTTGTTACTTATTACTTATACTCTAAAGTGTGTAAGATGAACATTATACAGTTGTACTATTCACCCCCTCATGTTTTACCGTAAACAACATTATTCACCTATTTTTTTAGGTTTGCTATAAATTTAAGGGAAAAATATTAAACCCAGTTGAGTTCATGGTTCAAATTCATCCTAAATAAATTAAAGTGTGTGAGGTGAACACTGTGCAGCCGCACTGTTCACCTCCTCAGGTTTTACCATAAACGATATTGTTTATTTTTTTTTGAGTTAGCTATAAATTTAAGTGAAAAAAATATTAAATTCAGTTAAGTTCATGGTCTGGGTTCACCCTAAATAAGCTAAAGTGTGTGGGGGTGTACATTATGCAAACACATTATTCACTCCCTCATGTTTTATTGTGGACATCACTAGTCATTGTTTTTTTTTTTTTAGGTTTGCTATAAATTTAAGGAAAAAATATTAAACTCAATTCAGTTCATGGTCCGAGTTTACCCTACAAGTTTTACTATAGAAAACACTATTCACTTTTTTTTGTTTAAGAAAAAATATTTTCTTTCTTTTCTTTCAATTTTTTTAAAAATTAATCTTAATATTATTTATATTTATATTTAGATTAATATCCTTTTCTCTTTTTATGTTATTTAGAAAGTCTAATGATTATTTTTTAATTATATTTAGGAGGTTTTTCTAATTAATCTATATTTTTCTAATCTTTTGTATAGATGAATTTTATTTTTGAAAAAAAAATATTTTCAAAAATATTTCTAATATATAGAACCTTACATATTATTATTTTTCTTTTATTTTATTCAATAAATTTAATAAATGTATCTATTTTATTATTATTTAATTAAATAAAAAAATTATTTTAATTAATAAATTTAAAAAACACAAATAAATATGAACATGTTCTTCTTCTCTTTCTTCTTATGCTAATGATGACTCTAACCGTTACCTAAAAAGAAAGATCAACACAAGTAGTGGCGGAGCCACATAGGACAAAAAGGAGGCATTTGCCTCCTTAGTTTTTTTTAATATGTTTTATATTAAAATATTAATATAATAATTTAGTGAATGGTTGATATAGAAAAGTTATTATTGCAAGTGTTCCCTTTTCTTTCTTTTTCTTACCATAACTATGCAAATTTCTCTTTTGCTTTCCTTGCCCGTTCCCCGCCTCTCTCCCCTATACATGTCTAGCTCGTTCTCCCATATACATGTCTAGCTCGTTCCCCGCCTCTCTCCCCTAACTCTCTTCTACTTGGCTTTTCAAGTACAATTAAGTAATTAATTTTTTTTGTCTTTTTCTTTATATTTTAGGTAAATTTTTTTTATTTTTTTTATTTGTTTCATTATCTAATTTTAATTTTATTCTTTTATAATTAGTTATTAAAAATATTTGGGTTTATGATAATTTAAAGGTTTTGATATGAATATGTTCAAAATAAATATTTGAATCTGCTAATTTAATCAATTAAATGTTTCTTTTCTTATAATAAAGGAATAAATTAATATTCATGCAAAACCACTATTCTTGGTATCTCTTGCATTGGTAGAGTAGTTTATTAAAATTTAATATTTTCATATGATTTGTTTGTAAGTAAAATATCAAGTATAAAACATGTTTTTCAAACATTATTTTTCTTACACGGACACTAAGCATTGTTTCTCAATTAAATATCTATAAATGATTAAGTATAATTTAATCAATATACTTATTATATGCAATGGCGGAGCCATGATTTTTTAAATGAGGGGGTAAATTACTAATAAATATTTGATATTATATGCTATATAGACACGTGTTATATAAAGAAATTAATTTGAAATATATGTACCAACTCAAGTCGAGTAAAATTAATTTAAGAATACTTTTAAAATAAAAAAAACTTATATTATAATTGTTTTCTTTCGAGATTTTATATTTTAAAATTGTTTCATAATGATTTTATTTTTAATCTTATTATAAAATATCTTTCTCAATATATACAACAAACTTTCATTTATCTATTTCTAAATCTTCCAAGGACTAGGAAAGTTCCCGACAACAATTTTATGCTGACATATGGTACATAACATCTAAAATCACAGCATAAAAAGATTGTCACAAATTAATATTGTTCTTGCTGACTTGTTGTTTTGTATAAGTGGATTAAATATAAATATTAATTGTTTTCTTTTTAATTTATCTATTATGTCCCTAATTTTTTTAGTTGTCATGTACTTCATTTTTAATTACCAGAAAATTTATCACCATCATTTTTTATATGAAATTCATAGCAAAATACTTGTCAATTCATTAAAACTCATTTCAATTCATACTAATTTAATAAACTCATAAATTATTATCCATGCACATCTTAATTTAACAAACTCATAAATTATTATAAACTCCAATATTTTCAATAACTAATTATAAAGATATAAAACTAAAATTAGATAATGAAAAAAATAAAAAAGATAAAGGAAATTTTTTTAAAATATAAAGCATAAGAGGTTACTTGCTTAACTAATTAAATAATTTATGGCTTAAATAGAAATTTTGTAAAAAAAAAAAGGCAGGACAACAATGAAAAAAAAAAGCTGATAGCAGTGGATAAGAAAGGGAGAGAGGTTTTTCAACAGTGATAGAGGAAGAGAGAGAGGCCGTTGATTTGTGTATTGGTTTTAGCTTTTCTTTGGTTTTTGAAGCTGACAAATGGTCTTGTGAAGGAATGGACTAATTTTGGGTAATGACTGAAATTGAGGAGAAAAGTAGACTGGTTATGTTGAAAAGGGGAGGCTTAACTGGCGATGGGTGGTAGACAGTGGGTTGGTGGAGCTCGTAACGTCTCTCTGGTTAATGGTTGTGAAAGGGAAGGTGGCTATAATGGGTGATGAATGACTTCTTTGGTTCTTTCTTGTTTTTAGAGAGAGAGAGCACATGAGGGAGAGAGATTCTTTTTTTAATGTGCACTGGAGAGTGAGGAGGGAGCATGGTTTTTTTGGTGTCTCTCGAGAGAGTGTGGAAAAATAATTTTTGACCCTTTTCTCTTCTTTTGTTTTTTTGGTCTCCCCTTATAAAATTCTTTCCCTTTTATTTTTGGTAGCACATTCACTCAATTTATATTGGAATTTCTTTGGCTTAGCATGGTGAATTGTTTTTAAGTGCTATAAAAAGAAAACAAAGAAAAAAAACATAAAATGATTAGACCTAATGCTTACTCATAATAACAAGCTAGGGATGTGAATCATTATTTTTTACAATTATTTTTTACTAATTAACTTATTTTTCAGCCACCCGAAATACCCGAGAAACACCCAACAAGCTTCAATAAACCCACATGTATTTTTAAAGTAGCAAAAAATCGATTAAAAACTAAAACATTAAACTGAGATAATAAATCTTTTAAAGCCTTAATTTATTTTTTTTAGGTAAGATAAAGATTAAAAATCATTGTCATTGAACACTTCAACTATTATAGCCGCTAAAATCATACAACCAAATATTTTAATTACCTTTTTTTATTCATGAGATAAAATAAATGATAAAATAAATTTTAGAATCAAAATGATAATAGTAAAAAATTAAAATTAGAGATATATTATCTTGTGTTCTTTTAATTTTATAAATCTCCTATTATTTTAAGTTTAATTTCATTCTACTGAACTAGAAAGGAACTAAGTTAAAAAATAATAATCAAGAACTTAACTATTCTCCGTAACAAACCCTGGATGTTTGCTCATATCAAACCTTAATTGTTTAGTTAATTAATAATAATGTGTAAATTGGCTAAGAAATCTGTTATCGTTATAAACTTATAATTGAAAAAAAAATAAGAGAGAAAAGACAAATTACAACCCAAAAAAATTGAGTTTTCAAAAACTTTGATTTTTTTATTTTAAATTTAGTTTTTTAATATTTTTGGAACTAATATAAAAATAATTTTAAAAATATTATTTAAAAATATTAAATTTCTTTTTAAAGCAGTCCACAGTCACCCTCTCCGGGCATATTGAGGTATTGTTTGGGGAACAGGTGCGGTTTGTGTTCTTAAAAAATTTGAATTTTTTTTTTGCTAAAATTAATATAGTTTGTATATTTTAGATCGTTTTGGTGTGCTGATGTAAAAAATCCTTTTTAAAAAATAAAAAAATATCATTAACATACATTTTAATACAAAAAATTATTTAAAAAATAACCACAATTATATTGCCAAACGCACTCTGAACAGAGAATAGGAAATAGGAGTCACAAAATACTTCCAAAGAAAAAAACGTCAAACCCCGACAACTCCCGCCATTTCCCCTCTCTATCGACTAGCTTCCCACCACTCTTCCTCTCTCTGAAAAAGCACATAAACAGACGCGCCACCCGCAATCGTCCACCACTCCTCCAATTGATGCTCAGGCTCCGTCCATGGGTCTCTATACGCTCCATTTACTCCACGCGCCACTCCAAGCTTCTCTCTCCTCTCATTCCCTCTCTCTTCTTCTCTAAATCCCCATCATTTCTAAAAACCCACACTCTCTCTCTAAACCCTAATTCCACAATGTCCTCTCGCCCCTCCGCCTTCGATGCTCTCATGTCCAACGCACGTGCCGCCGCCTCCGCTAAGAAAAAAACCCAACCCCAACCCCGATTAAAATCCAGCTCCCCCAAAAAACGCAAAACCCTAGACCATCCGCAAAACCCTGATAAAACCCTCAGTTCCGTACAAAATCCCCAAACTGATGAATCTAAAAAGCTAATTAACACTCCAGATTCATCGAACGAGCCTAAATCAGAACCAAATTCTAGGTCTGATAGCTTATTAAAAGTCAATGAATCGAATAAACTGAGAGTTGAGGATAAAAATACGGAGTTGAAGGGCAAGATTGTGTTGTTAAAGAAGAAAGCCGGGGATTTTAAGCCGGAGATGGTGACTAATTGGGAGAAAGGAGAGAGGGTTCCGTTTATATTTGTTTCTTTGGCTTTTGATTTGATAGCGAACGAGACAGGGAGGATTGTGATTACTGATATTGTTTGTAATATGTTGAGGACTGTAATGGATACTACTCCGGAGGATTTGGTGGCTGTGGTTTATTTGTTAGCTAATAAGGTTGCTCCTGCGCATGAGGGAGTGGAACTTGGGATTGGGGAAGCTTTGATTATTAAGGCGCTGGCGGAGGCGTGTGGGAGGAAAGAGAAGGAGGTTAAGAAGCAGTATAAGGTGATTGCTTTTTGTGGTTATGTTGGTGGTTTTGTGTTTTGTTAGAATGAAATAAGAACTGAAAATGAATTTTTCTGTTAATTATTTATATGATTGCATCATTTAAGTTTTACTGTTCAGTTTTTTGCTAGTGTGAAGATGATTTTAGTTGCCTGTGTAAAGATACTTCTTGAAACATGCACTTTAACTTAATGTTAAAAAAGAATAGGTGATGCTACAGAAATGTTTGTTGAGCCAATCAAATTGCAAAAAAGCGAAAAGGGTTTGGGATAGAATCATAAATAAGAGAAATTTTCTATGAATGCTTTAGATATAGTTTTTATTAATTCTTCCATTGGACTTGCTGAAAAATGATTTTTTTTTTTATTGATTCTTTTATTGAACTTGTTGAAAACAGAAAGGAAAATCATGTCATACTGTGAAATTAGCTGCACACTTTGCTTTCTTGAATGCTAAATTTAACATTTTGGATTTGCCATCTGGTTTATCAAGGAGACTTGATGTGCACAAGTAACAACTATTAATGTACAGCACAAGTAGCTTGATTATTTACCTGACATATTCATGAAATCTACTCTAAGAAACTGCTAATGAGTTGCACATATAATAGAGGGCACTGGCTTTTATCATCTGAATTGTTTCAGTTACACTTTCAATAACTCATTTTTGAATTTTGTAACCCTGGGGTTTTTTGAATTTTGGTTGGGATTGTTATTCAAGCTCATTTTTGCTTTATGCATGTTATTTTCAATTGGCAGGACTTGGGAGATTTGGGCCTTGTTGCAAAAGCAAGTCGGTCATCCCAATCTATGATGCGCAAGCCTGATCCATTAACAATCACTAAAGTTTTCAACACATTTCAACAGATTGCTAAGGTACTCTCTACGCTTAAGTTTTACTTCTTGATACCTATGAGTTTGGAACCTTTGTTCACTTGGGCACGGTTAACTTTCTTTTTGCAAGCAGGAGCAGGGGTTGCATTATTGATGCATTTGTTTTTGTAGAATTTTTATTCTGATGTATGAATAAGCTTTGTCCTTCATATCGGGCGGGTGTTTGTGCAAGAAAACGCCATGCATTGCTGTAATTTTCATATATTTTCCTATCCCACCACTATAGCATATTACTAGTCCAAAATAAAGAATAGAAAGAACATTGCACACGACCTTTGGTTAGAACTTAGAATCAATCATGTTTGTGAGTTAGTTCATGGCTTGTGATGTCCCTTGAAAGAAATAGTGCATTAGAATTTATAGAGGAAAACAAATGTAATTTTTTCTTTCAGTTTTGGCTTTTTTTGGATCCACTCTTTCCTCTATTAGGCCATTAGGCAGCACAGTTTATCCTTTACTAAACAAGAAAAGAATACGAAGAAGCATTATTTGGAGAATAATGTGCTGGAGAAGGATACACCCACTTTCCCGTGGGAAGTAAGTTAAACAATATAGCTTAATTTAACCAACTTACCTTATTTTCTGCAAAATATTAATAGGAATCCGGGAAGGATAGTCAAGACAAGAAAAAAGACCCATATCAAGGCACTTCTTGTTGCAGCCACAGACTGCGAGCCTCTGTATCTAATTCGTCTGCTTCAGGTCATGATTAAAACATGTTTTCAGATCTTTTTTTTCTTATGTTCGTTTCTTGTGGTCTAACCTTTAAACCTTCCTTTGGAGTCATTTTGCAGACAAAGTTGAGAATTGGATTGGCAGAACAGACTCTTTTGGCTGCCCTGGGACAAGCTGCTGTATATACTGAAGAGCATTCTACTCCTCCTCCACACATTCAGTCTCCTTTAGAAGAGGTAATTTGAGGACATGCAGAAAGATAGACTAAAGAAAAAAAAAAGAATGCTTTAACAAAATCTAAAAACAAGCACCTTAAAATTAACGCATGTCAATCACATTTTCTGTAAAAGAGTTAACTGCTGGACGCAGGAACATGGCGGGGTTATATCTCCCAAATAGATGAGACTCTTCATTCATGATGTGAGCCTATGTTTTGAGGTCTTGGGTACATTATAAAAGTTACGACTTCTTGTTATCTGTGAAGATGATAACAGTATTTCCTTATCAGATAAATTGCAAATGCATCATGAAAACTTGTTTCCAGCTGAATAGCCTTGTGACATAACTCTTTTGGTAATTTCCATATAATTGATACTGATTACACTTATATGTTAATAATCATTACCTGGATTAAGATGAAGCAATTTAGACTTTAGGGATATGTTTGGTGCTTGGCTTGAGCACATCGTCTTAGGTATGTGATTAGCTTGAGCAGTTTGGCATATGCAGACTGAGGCTTGGAGGTATGGGATTCAAGTTTTGAAATAGCAAAAACTAGATGTGCTTCAGCTCCTTGTACATAATCCGTATAAAAAAGCAATAAGAAGGTGTCATTGCTATGCAAGGCAATGTGAAGGAATAGAGTCCCAATTTTCTGAAATGGATTGTTATCTAAACACATTGGAGACAAGTTATCACATGGTTTCATGAAAACCTACTTTTAAGATTCCAAAACTTGAAATATGATGGAATAGCATGCAATCATTATTTGATCAAGCAACACTGATATATTGTGGGGATCTAATGACAAACTGGCATCTCCTTGTGGTTTTGGTTTTGGAATGCATATTAATGATCATCAAGTCTGTTCATGCATTGACATCTCATCTTCTTGGAAGTTTGACTGACATCTCTCTAAGGCTTGAGAAAGTCCAAACTCTAGAGACATCTAATCAATACAGTGGTAAACTAATAGTCAATGCCAAAGGGAAAGAGTACAGGTTGTTGTCATCTCCTTATAACCTACATATAGTTATCAACTAAATTTTGAAGGATTTAGGGAAATGGCCACCATGTCCTTGAGATTGTGGTAAACAATAATCTCCTTATGAGTAGCTTGCATGCATATTACTAGTATTTTGTGAGCAATTATCTATGTTGTATTTTGAATTTTTGGTAGCATGCTAATGGTTGGGGCTTTCAGTCAACGAATTGGATTCATTTATCAGCATTTTCCTTTTCCATATGAAGTTATTTGATAGTTGTAGTTATCCTACAATATTTTACCCACCAAAAAGTGGACTTTTTTGTCACTTCCAAAGATAAGGTTGGAGACTGTACCACACAATGCTTCAACTTCTAATGCTATGTTTTGTTGCCTCAATGTTTCTTGGAATTTTCATTTTTATATGTATTTCAATGAGAGGTATACTGAGGACCTTCTTTCTTTTGTTCTAAATTCTTAATCCTCTATACTGAGGTACCTTTTATTTTGCAAATCTTGCTTTTAAAACTAAGATTCGGTTTGGTTGATGGTTCCTTATAGGATAAAAACTAACAATTTAGTACAAGCTTGCAGGCTGTTTAGGGCATTGTCACCTTTATATGGACATTATGTTAGGACACCTTTTCCTAGGATGTTCTATTATTTAGGATGTGTGGATTAGGTTGTTTGTTTTTGTGTGGTGAACAGTGGATCTTCCCTTCTGAGCTTGGAGGTTATTGACAATTTTCATGCAGTTTGGGATCACAAACATTGGAAGATTCTTCTTCTTAACTTCGCTTTCTATTGTGTGATTTAGAGTGTTTGGATTTTTTTGTGATTTAGAATGTTTGGAAAAAAAAATATAGCAAAACTTTTAAGAACCAAAATTTTGAGGCACCTATTTGTCAAGGTCAGTCCTTGAAAATGGAGGTTGATAGTGAGAGAAAAGAGATTAAGAAATAGAGAAATAGAGGGAGGAAGAAGTTCTGCAATTACAGAAAAAGATTCTTACTCAATGACTTGGTTTAGACGTTTTCTACAACATGTATTTATACCTTGAAACTAACCATTGGTTTGCTTATTATTGGCAGTAACTAACTTCCCTAACTGTCTCTAACTACCTCCCTAATTGAATTAACTAACTATTCCACACATGTCAGTTCTTATTCATCACATGTTAAATGCTTGTGGATTGCTGCTGCAATGGCTCCTACTGCTTTGTTCCTGCTGCTGACATTGTAACTTCTTGATTACATAACAATTACTCCCCCCTTTAACATTCTTCTGCAAACATGTTAGACTATTGCACCAAACCCATCACTACTGCCCTTTGTTCTCTCTTGATCAACTTCTTATCCAATATTGCTACTGGAACAATTTCCTCTCCCAGCATGATCCATTGTAGGTAGGGTAGTGGTAGTCACTTCCTTTTCACTCAATTTCTTCTTGAGGCGCAAACATGAAAAGCTAGGTGTACAATAACATCTTCTGGCAATTCCAATTTATGAACTATCGAACCAATCTTCTGTAATACCTTGTATGGACCATAGAACCATGGATTGAGCTTGAATTGCGTTCTCAAAGCTACACTTGATTGGCTGTAAGGTTGTAACTTCAAATAAACTAGTCTCATGCTTTGAATTCCCTGTCAGTTCTATGTTTATTTTCCACTTGCTTCATTCTGTCACGCTGTCTTCTTTAATTGCTGATGTAAGAAATGGTCCTCTAAATTCTGTGGAGCATCACCTCCTCACTGCAGCTACTGGACTAGATTCTTGAGTGGCCGTTCCT
The DNA here is from genome assembly GCA_015852605.2 of Populus deltoides. Lineage (NCBI taxonomy): Eukaryota > Viridiplantae > Streptophyta > Magnoliopsida > Malpighiales > Salicaceae > Populus > Populus deltoides. The sequence continues at coordinate 11,847,582 of CM027578.2, forward strand.
TTTGTGGTGGTAGGTCACCCAACAGTGCTTGAAAGTGGCTCATATTGATAGAAGAATGGAAACTTGTGTTGTACCAACCAATGAGCCAATGACAACCTTTTGAACCACCTTTTGGTTGATACATTGTCATACATCTAAGAATCCCAAACATTGATTAACTTGTTCCGTTTGTTCATCAGATTGTGGATGATAAGTAGAACTTATGTTCAATTTAACTTTCGTTTTCTTGAATAATTCTCTCCAAAATATGCTGGTAAACACCTTATCTCTGTCTGTTACTATGGATGTTGGAAGGCCATGAAATCTGTATAGATGATCCATGAATAGTTGAGCTACCTCCTGGAGTTCTGAATGGATGAGACGTGGCCACAAAATGCCCAAACTTGCTGAATCTGCTCCGACCACCACCATAATAGTGTCCCTTCCCTTCAGACCTTGGTAGATCTTCTAAGAAATTCACTGTAAAACTTCTCCAAGCTTCTTTGGAATTGTTAGAGAGTTCCAACAACCTAGGATATACATTTCTCTCAAGCTTTGCCTGCTTATAGATTTCCACGTTCCTCAACAGCTTGCATAACCATTTTCTTCATGGATGGCCAATAGAATGAGGATTTTAACCTTCTATAAGAGTTTTGAATTCCAGCATGATCACCAAGATAGGAATCATGAGCTGCCAGTACTATTATGCTCCTTAAGTTTCCATTTGGAGTTTGATCACAACCCTACCTTTGAATCTCAAAATACCTTCTAGCAATGTATACTGTGGCCGAAGTATAGGGATTCACTAGCTTTTCCACTAATACTACATGCACCAAAGGATCATTTTATAAGTCTCTTCCTTATCTCCTTTGCCAAGCTGGGTACAATGGTGTGTAATTACACTTGAGCTTCCATGTTGAACCCCATCCATCTTGCTAGAATCATTAATATCCTTAGTAACAAGCCTCTCTTGATAAATGCATCTACTGGTAGGTTCCCTTTTTCCCCTCCTGTATTGGGATTTTGATAGTTGAGTTCCAGTAGCTTGGTCAACCATTGTCGTTGCATGAGTGTAATGGCATCTTCTGTTCCAGAAGATACCTTAGACTCATGGTTGGTTTTGATAACAAACTGATTATGCTCTAAGTAATGCCTCCATCGATCCACTCGCATCAAGTTGTTTATATATACTCATTCTTGTAGAATCGATAGTCCCAAGTGTTTTATACTTACGCCCTCCTTATTGAAAAAAGGCTAGGGGTCTTCCTTCCTGACCCAACACAACCCATAGTCCATTAGTGCAAGCATTAGTTTCCCCAGCACAAAGACCTTCCTAAAATCTAGAAGTCAATGCTAATACATGTGCTGTGCATAAGGCTCCCTTCAACCTTTCAAGTGTTTCTTGAGCGATTTCATTCCAGCCAAGCTAAGTATGTTTTCAACAGCTCAATTAGTGGTTTACTGATAATTCAAAATTCTTGATGAACTTCCTGTAGAACCAGCTAGCTCCAAGAATTCCCTCCATTCCTTAATTGTGTGTAGTGAATGGCCTTAGTTGCTGCAGTTTTTAGGATCAATGACCACAACATTATGAGTATAATATGTCCAAAATTACTCTACTTTCTTCCCACAGAAGGTATACTTTGGATTCTTTATGCGAAGAGTTGATTAACTCTTAATTGTACCAAGCACCAAACCTAAGATGATTGAGGTGCTAGTTCTAGTATAGAACTATACACTAATATATCATAAAAAAAACCAATACAAATACTCTAAGAAATGGCTCCAAGTATAGTGTTCATCATTCACGGAGCATTGGTCAATCCAAAGGCATCACCTTGAACTCATAATGTCACATGGTGTGTCCCTAACGTGCGTCTTTTCTACATCTCCTTCAAACATCCTAACCTAGTGATGGCCAGACCTTAGGTCCAGTTTAGAGA
>CM027578.2:12450003-12639367 GCA_015852605.2 Populus deltoides
ATGATATTTTTGTTATATAATGCATATCATAAATATTATGGTTGATAGGTGTAAGTATAATTGTGGAATTGAAACCCAGGATGATTGGGTCGGGAATTAAATTATGAGATGCGAACTGTTAGAAGTGTAAACATGTTACATGTCGGTAACTTGAGACCTTCTAGTATAGGGGGGACTCTGTCGAAATTCTGGTAGATGTTAATACGAAGACCATGAATATGTATATATATATATATATATATATATATATATATATATATATAAATTAACCACTCTGTTTTTTTTCTATTGACATGAGATTGTGGTTTTATCCCAGAAATGGGGGATGTTACAGATTTGTTTAGTCTAGAAAGGAAACTAATTAATTTAGGAACTAAGAAGGAAAAAATCATTATTTTTATCTAAGTAAAACAGTGAAATCAAGCTCTATAATGAAAAGCTAGAAGGGGGCAAAAAAGGTTTCCAAGTCAAAATTGGTTTTCCTAGTATTTTTAGAATTTCTAAAGTCGACAAATCTTCCTAAGCATATAAGGAAGGCTTCTTCGGCTATAATACGTTAACTAGAAAAATCAGATTTAATATCTTTTATTTTCTTTGTTAATTATGACAACTTTGAACTTTTATTTTAATTTTTCTTCCAGTCTTGTTTAATTAAAGGTTTGGGTTTGATCGTAAGTAGGTCTTATACAAGTACACAATTTGGGTCTATTAGAGTTTAGAAGCTTAAGTTTCAGTATTTACAGTTTTCTTATCATACGTGAAAGGGTTAGATTTTTAAATAATAAACTTGTTTTTTTTGCCATAAACTTTTTTTTGTGTGGTGGTGATATATTCTCCCTTTTTTGGTTCTTTAAATGAATGGAAACGACTTATCGAAAAACAACTAACTTCATGGCGTCATCCTTATACTTCTCGTTCGCAAATCAATATTTGTTGGATGAAGGTTCATTTCTAATAGTACTGGTATCTAAATACGAGTTATCTTTATGTCACACTCCTATCAAATCTGATTTACTTGACTTTTTAGGAATTAGTGTCATAGCGTATGGGTTACTTGACTGCGTAATCAAGAGGCTCGCATCAAATCTTTTCTATAATAGTTAAATTTTCTTATCATGTTAATAAAATCACCATCAAGGAATTTATTGAATTTAAAAAGTTTTAGAAAATACCTACACTGACTGATTGAAAATTAAATACCTTTTTATTGAAAATTAAATCAATTAAATTACTCTTAAAACAGTTAATTGATGACTTTGTAACATCTTCAAGGTTATTTATTGGTTTGTTCTTTTAATTTAACCAGTAGATGTAAAACAAATTAAACATGCATGTTCCTGTCACCTATGAACAATAGTTTAGGACTTTAATTGCTTGAGAGTGTAGTAGCAAGTTGAGTTGGAAATTTATTAGTTTTTTCATTTTACTTGAGATCAAGATAAAATAGAAAGGATTTTTAAACTTGAGACTAAAATTTTTTCAAAATGATTTTAAAAACACACTTTTTATATCAATATTTTATATATAGAAAAATTTAATATTTGTTTTAATGTTAACTCTAAAAGGTTGTGTTTGTTTTTTGCGGTTTAACTCACTTTTAAAAGTATTTCTCAAACTATTTTAGCTTGAAATGAGTTTAAGAGAGTTTTTTTTTTTAATTTCAACCTTCAACATTAGATTTATTAAAAATTGAGTTTCATATTTTTTTTTGTTCCTTGTGAAGTTATCCTGGTTTTACAATCTAGATAAACAGTTTAACATGTTAGTCTGGATTGACTTGAGTTGTTTTTTTTTGTTATTTTTAACTCATTTTTTTTATTTTTTCCTTTAACACTAGGTATGTTAAAAATTAGACAATACATTTTTTTTAATTTTTTTATGAGGTTATTTCGATCTCATGATCCATGTTACAGGTTTGACAGGTAAACCTAATTTAACTCGGGTAGTTTTTTTTGTTATTTTCTAATTTAATACATATATTTTTTAATTTCATCCTATAACATTAGGTTTATTAGAAATTGATCTTTATAATTTATTTTAATTTTTTTTCTTTGGAGTTATCATAATCTCATTATTTGGATCATATATCTAATATGTTGTTGTCTTAATATTTGAAATAAATGTCATTCAATTCATCATTTTATCAATATTAAAAAAATATATGGTCCAATATACATCATATTTGGAGTTTATTATTAATTTTTTTTTATTATAAAACACATCAATAATACTAAAATATTTTTTTATATATATAAAAGTAAAATTGATCTGACCCCCAACACTTTAATGTAGTCACGTCTTAGACTTGAATGGGACATTACACTCTATACTAAAATGCATTAGCATTTCACTATGCGAATCCATAGTGAAAGGTTGATTTTACCCCTTGGATGGCAAAGTAACATGCCTTGGGTTTAAGGGTATGATGATATTTTTCATGAGACACATTGGTCCTTACTTGAAAGGAAAGGGCTAGATGATATTTTTGTGTTTTCTTTGCATAATGTGATTACTTAATTGCCATTCAAAAATAAAAATAAAATCATTTAGGTCAAGAGGATTTTTAATATTTGAATTGATTTTAAACAAGTTACTTCATTACTCTTAAAAATTAAAAACAATTGTCTTTGACTTATGAGCTCTTTTGTCATTTACATGTGGTCATTGTGTAGTTATTAGGTGTCCTTGGAGGCAGTAGGTTAATTTGATAAATAAGAAAATTAAAAAGAAAAAGAATTAGGTAAACGGTGTTAGCAGTCTTCAGACAACGCGTGTGGCGCTGTTCGGTGGCCAAAATCGTGATTACAGGGTTGCTTCCAAATCATCTCAGTGTCCCTTTCACGAATCAACAACGTGTGTAACACTATGGCAGCCGATGTGACGCATATGACCTTTTCTTTTTTTTCCCCTCTCTCATACTCGATTTTCATGCTGGAATTAAAAAAAATCAAATCAGCCCCTAAAGTTTGTTGTACTTTAGATTTCATTCCTATTCTCTATATTATAATTTTTAAAATTTAGAATACTTTATGAAATTAAAGAGTTTGTTCCATTTCATCATTGTTCTCTTTGTTGCAATTTTTTTTTGAATAGTTTATTAAATTAAGAATTGTTTTCAATTTCATCCCCAATTAATATTTTCACCTATTATATTTATTTTCTATTCTTTTAATTATTATTTTTTTAGATGGTTTTTGCAATTTTATTTTCGCAGTTTTACCATTCTTTAGTTTTTTTTCCTGTTAAATCAAATCAAATCCTTTTTTTATTATTATATTTTTTTAGATTGATTTTTGTTTTATTTTATCCTCCAACGTTTAACTAGCCAGGTATTTAGCTTCTTAGTTGAGTTCGAGTTTAAATTTAACGGTATGTGGGTTTAAGAGATTAACCCTAGTTTGTTATTTTTAATTCAATTTTTATGGTATTTGTTTTGTCATTTTGAAATTAATACGAGTTGCCTTGTTTTTTTTCTTTGTTGAATTTAGCTTTTCTAAAGGAATTTTGTTTTTAAATTAAGTTAAATAGATTGATTTTATCATTCAATATTTAATTTTCTAGGTGTTGATCTCATTGGTTGAGCTCAGGTTAAGAATTTAATGAATTGCAGAATTAAGAGTTTAACCCGGATTTACAAGGTTCACTCGGGCTTGCTTTTTTTTTTTAAGTTCTTTTTTTTCTTCATATTTCATCCTCCACCATTCTTTTTTACTTTTTTTTTCCTATAGGATTTATCTTTCTATTTAAAATAACAAAGGCTAACTTGAGTTTTTTTTCGGTCTTTGTTAAATTTTGTTTCTTTAAAAGAAAATTTATTTTTTAATAAAATTAAATTTATTGATTTTATCCTTTAACATTTAATTTGAAACAATATCTGAAGGAGTTTTGTTTTTTTATTAATTTTTTTATAAATTAGTTTTTTTTGTTTACATCTTTTTTATAGAGTTATCATAGTATATTTATTATAGATTTACTAGATTTGACTCAAGTCACTTACTAAAATCTTATATTTTTTTTAAAAAAATTACATCATTTTAATATTTTTTCTGCAATGAAAAAAAAAAAAAACAGTATGCCGGACCACCTATCAGATCTTTCTTTTGAATGAATTTACCTTTGGGGCGACAAACTGCAAACCGTACGATAGATGGAAGGAGGTGTTCCACTCTAAATATTTTAGGTGGTGGTATGGTTAGAGCCCAATCACACCCAAGCCTGTCAAGTCTGTAATGGAAACCAAAAATCTTAAACTCAGGTTGAGAAGCCCAAATGAAAACCAAGGCTGAATTGGCCAACTTCATCCATTCTATACAATTGACAAGATGGTATTATGCTACCAGAGAAGATAGGTCGTAAAACATTTTATTTTGTTTGATTTATATAATACATTAGCGACGGAGATTTTTTTTTCTCTTTTTATAATTCGATGAGTTTGCAAATTGGAAAATTGTCGGAATTTTTTGGGATTTTTGCTATGTTCTTTTAATCAAGTTAATGATATGGTATTTTATATAATAAGTATTTTATATGCGAGTTTTAGCATATACAATTGACAAAAATGGTTAGTCTTTATATTTGTAAATTCGTATACTAATTATGTAGCAAAATCAATAAAACTTAATGAACATCGAATATGCACAATTGGTATTTGCTCTTTTTTTCTTTATTTTATTTCATATATTTATGTAAATGATAATACCTTTTTTGCTGTATCAGTTAAATCAACAATAATTATCTAATAATATTTTTTCTGTAATATTTTTCCGTGTTCATATTATGTAGGGGACAATCTCTATTCTTTTTAATTTTCCTTTAGATTAAATTAATAAAAAAATTCTGCATAATTTATATAAAAAAATAGGTTAAATATTAGTTAAATTAATGCATGATATCGGTGATTGTTGCCTCGTTTATATTTAACCATTCTGTGAAACCTAGAAAAATGTCCACACGAAGCATGCAAGAGCCGAAGATGGGAAAGGAGATACCTGTTTTCTTTTTGATAAGCCAATAGACCATATTATTAGAAACATCAGCTTGAAAACAAAAGGGAGAAAGAGGAGAAACAAAAGCAAACTGCAGAGGTGGAGAAGTCGCAGGACGAACATCATTTAGGTACTGTTTGGCCGCGTTCTTAAAAAATTTGAATTTTTTTTTTTGCTAAAATTTAATATGATTTGTACGTTTTGGATCGTTTTGATGTGCTGATTTCAAAAATGATTTTTAAAAAATAAAAAAAATCATTGGCATACATTTTAGCACGAAAAATTATTTGAAAAGCACCCGCAACCACACTGCCAAACACGTTCTTAAAAGAGAAAAAATGTTCCTAGGAACCTAGTAAACCTATAATGATGTTCTAAAATTCAATATGATCAGGAATAAGGTTATTTAGTATTTGGATAGTGATTAATCAGATATTCATATCAATATTTCCTTCTCCATAGCTCATGAAGTTTAAAATTGATGGTAGAAATTTTGATACTTACAAAATAGTCTTTATCAGTGGGACTAAAAAGCCTTTAGATGATAGAGTCAAAAAGTTTAAGTGGGGATGATAATAAATAAAAGAAAGAGCTTTAAATTATAAGAACAAGAATGTTTGTTCTTAATTTTGTATGATTGATGCTCTAAGGACTAACATATATAAGTTTGGAGAGTATGAAAAGTGAACCTTTTACTTGAGAGGTTGAGAGGATATTTATAGCCCCAAACCTTGTCATCTTCAAGGAGTAGAAAGACTGGAAAGTCATTAGCTCTTGATGCCATTAATAAGGAATAAATATTCCTTACACATCATTAATAAGGGATAAATATCTCTTACATATCATTAATAAGATGTAAACATGGTAGGCCATTGGGAGATCTTTGATACACCTACAAGTGTAGGGAGATAATTATTTCTAACATGAAAGTATCATGTCAATAATCTTAAGAAAAAACTTTATGGTCCTAATATGGATTTTTAAGATCGACTAGGTTAGGCGTGTAGCCAAACCTAGAAGAAATGAATCTTCATACTTATCAGAACCATAACGCCTTGGATTAAGCTCATGGCTGAACCCAAGTGTATTGGGTCTCATATCTTGCCAGACCTATGGTGACGGTTTGGCTCGTGGCTGAGCCCAAATATGTTGGGTCTGGCATCTTGTAAGACCCATGATGATTTGGGCTCGGCTCATGGCTGAACCCAAATATGTTAAGTCTGGAAAGATATTAGACACACGGTAACAAGGGCTCAGCCACTAGTTACACCCAAGTTTATTGGGGCATCTTGCCAGACTCACGATGTCTTGGGTTTAACTTAATGTTGAACTCAAGTGTATTGAGTGTGGCATCTTACTAGACTTACAGTGACTTAAGCTCAGCTCATGACCAAGCCCAAGTATTTAGGGTCTCGCATCCTGCCAGACCCATTTTTGATTAGGTTAACACCCTATTATGGGTTTGAGCTCTTTTAAAACACAAAAATATTGGGTAACAAAATACTAACTCATCAGTTATCCCCCAAATATTTATGCATTTGATACAAAAGAATTGAAAAGTCTCTTGGAAGACAATTGGTTAGGTTTGTCTTGTCTCCCATAAAGAAGAGGAGCCTTTCCATATGGATTTTAAATGTTGTCATGGGGAGGCAAAATAAATCTTATTGAGAAGACTATTTAGCGGCGTGTAATCAATGCAATAGGTGTTTAGCCTTCCTAGGGTTATAATGGAAAGCCACATGTCTTTTATTCATTGCTAAGAGTAGAAGGCGATGATGTCTTTTTTTTTAATTTTGCCAAATTTCTTTCTTAAACTTCCTATAATCGAAGCTTTAAATGAGAAGAATAGTTCTCTCTGTTTTTGCAAAAGAATTGTTTCCTAGGTAAGCACAAAATATACTAATATCTTCTTTCTTATTTTAAATTTTCTTAAGAATGACATATAGAAAAATCATGGGAATTACATCTCCTGAGAAAGATTTCAGTTTCAGACCTAAAACTAGAAGTGCTTGCTAGGGATCTATAACCATTAGAATAAGCTCTCGATTTGAAAATGATGCTGCTCAACTGATGCAACCATATTATTCGATAGTTTCACCCACATTTAACTAGTGTTTTACCTATGTTTGATATATGAAATGACTTGATATTCTTTGTTTTATGTTTTGAAGGCACTTTTGGATGAAAAATGCAAAAAGGAGTAAATTGGAGGTAATTGGATGTAATTGGTAGATTTGACCTTTAGTTGATGTTTTGTGCACATAGTGAGCTCTAGAGGTCAAAATGAAGTGCTTTCAGTGGCATTAAAAAGCTAACATCCATACCTTTTTGGACATCTAAGACAAGAAAATAAAATTAAAAAAAAAGCATGGAAATTGTAGACTTCAAATTCAAATCTTGCAATTTGTAAATGTTGACCTTCGACCATTCCGACTTGAATATCTGGAGCTAAAAGTCCAATTCGTGCAAACTTAATTGTTTTGGATTCTTGACTCAAAGGACTACCAACGCTCCAAATTACAGCAAAAAACGATGTTATATGAGGGAAATATGATTTTTCAAATATGACAACTGAATTCTGCTAGCAAACAGGTTTCGTTAAAAAACGAGTCCAAATTACATTCCGAAGCATCTAAATCAATATCCAAGTTTTTATTTCAGTAATTTAGCTCTTCTAAGTCAAAGCTTGAAGATTTCATGCAAGACTATTTCTCCTTTTTTAGGAAATTAGTTATTGAAGTACTTAAATATAAACTGTCTACTTAAGGGAGGATTATTTTTAAAATAGAGACTAGGGTTTTCTAGGATTAAAAAGAATAAGAGAAGAGAAGGGGGGCAGCTAACCAAGAAGAGAAAACACTCCCTTCCTCTAAGAAACCCGAAATCATGCATTCCTCATTCTTTTTGATTAGTTGTTCAAAAAACATGCAACGCTAAACTCTTTTTCTTGGTTGCAAGGAAACGGAAACCTTTGGATTTCAAGAACTATGAGATTTATTTTACCTTTTCTTTCCAGTAAAAAGAATAAGAGAAGAGAAGGGGGGCAGCTAACCGAGAAGAGAAGGGGGGCAGCTAACCAAGAAGAGAAAACACTCCCTTCCTCTAAGAAACCCGAAATCATGCATTCCTCATTCTTTTTGATTAGTTGTTCAAAAAACATGCAACGCTAAACTCTTTTTCTTGGTTGCAAGGAAACGGAAACCTTTGGATTTCAAGAACTATGAGATTTATTTTACCTTTTCTTTCCAGTTTGTATGATGAATATGTTTGTTCTCTATGCTTATTCTTCCTATGATTGTTTATTTTAATTGTTAGACCGGACTCTAAGTTATTATTGTAGACAATCTATTGCTAAGTTTGATATCAAAACCGAAGTTGTGGCATATGAACTTGTGAAGCAACTGAGTTTAATAATTGTGGCGGATCTACGTTATTAATCTTAAGGAGAACATTCAATCAAATCAAACATAGACTGCGGACAATTATGTTTTCTTGATTAATCAATTTATCTATTTCTTAAGGCTGCCATTGAATTAAATTACTAGTGCGGACATTTTGGTTGCTTGATAGTTAGGGTTAGTTATACGGCAGATCCGTTAACTAACCAATGTTAAGAAGAGATAAATATTCAGAATATAAACTGATATCTCATTTCTATGATTAGTTCTGATTTCTATATGTGGACGTTTACTTGTAACCAAGGTTTGTTCTATTGATTATTTTTTTATTTTATTTAATTTCACTTGATAGTTTTCTATTTTTTTTTGCTTTAGCCTAGATAACGTCCAAAGCCCCCTAAATTGCATATCATCTAGCATAAAAATCTGACTTGAACCTTCCTTGTGGGATCGACCCCTTGCTTGCTCTATACTATCTTGTGTGTTGTGTTTTAAGCTAGGGTAATTAATTTGTGCAACCGCGACATCATAACATCAACCCTCTTCTACTAAAAAAGGAGATGAGACTTTCCCCCAAAGGGTTCCAAACCTTAGGGTACAATTAAGATTACTTAGGACACCTTTGAATAAGGCAGATGCATAGTGTCCTATAAATAAGTGACCTTGGCTAACTCTAAACAACTAGGGAATTTTATGGTCTTATTATCGAAGGCTGGTGATCGTGTTACCTAGGTCACTAATAAGCTTGTTAAGGACAATTTCATCATTAATACCCTCATATGCATGTATGAGTTTGGGTACTCATTTTCCTTACAAAGGTTTGTAAGTGATCTTCCATATCAGGAGGTCCAAAGATTCCAACTTCAACCTCAATTATGCTGGAGGTTGGCTTCTAATGAAAAAGAAGAAGGATCTTTATCGACTCTGATTTTGATGTACAGGTGATCCCTTTGCCAACTAGACTGGTCCTCATGCTCTCTAAGTCCTCAAGTCAGGTGCCTTATGTTGTGGGGTTGGAGGACTTCTTCTTGAGGTTAAACCTGGATCGTGCTCTTTCAGCTTTCCCAACCTAAGTTTGGAAGAAATGAGCAAATAAAGGCTTTTCTTTAAGGGAGGGTTACCCTTGGGCTTGAAGGATTAAAGGTGATGAACACCTTGGATAGACTCCTGAGTTTTCCCTCTGATGTTAGAGCGTTGATAGATCCCAACTACTAACACTTTTGTTATTACTAGGCACATGGCCTTCCGGGTATGCATAGTCCTTAAGAAATTTCCTTTTTCTCATGTATTGATTAATTTTAAGGACTTGGATTACATTTTCCTTTTTTATTGTTTAGAACTTTATGATGTACGCCTATTCAAAAAGTTGATGGTCTAAAGAGAGTAGGGCAATGAAAATAGCTATTGAGAAGTAGTGTGCTGATACGATAGGGGTGCGCAAGTTAAGGAAGGACAATGCTGTTCAGAATGCTAAGATAAAAACTCTTAATGCTGCTTATGCTCAGCTACAAGTGGAAGCTGAAAGCATAGGCCTACCTAGAGGTGATCATTTTTGGTTCGATTCGGTTTTTACCTATAAAATACAAGTAAACAGAAATTTTGAAAAAAAAAACGAAACCGCTTCAAACTGACCGATTTCATTTCAGTTCAGTTTGGTTTTTTATGTTAAAAATTGAAACCCAATCGACCGGTTTTGATTCGTTTTGGTTTGGTTATTTTATAGTAAAAACCAAAAACAACATTGTTTTTTTTGGGTTTTTTTGGTTTGGTTTTTTTCGGTTTGGTTTAGTTCGATTTGGTTTTTTAGTTTCAAGCTTACGAAACCGAACCGAACTAAATATTTTTTAAATATTCTAATTGGTTTAATCAGTTTTTTTTCATGGTTCGATTTCTCAGTTATTTTTTTTCAGGTTTTCTTGGTTTAATTGATTTTTCAGTTTTTTTGTTTGGGGAGGTATACAGTCAAATAGACTCTCTAGAGAGAGAGGTACTTGAGTTCAAGAAGGTAGTTGTTACCTATTTTTAGGGCTCTATATAAACAAAAAAAAATTCCGAAAAAAGGAGACGAGAAAATACAAAAAAACCAAAAAATATTGGAAGAAAATAGAAAAATATATATCAGTGAGAAGAATATACCAGAATAGCCAGGAAATTGACAAAGACTAATTGGGGAGGATCAAAATATATAAAATAGGAAATTTTAACAATGCATTTTCGATTAATGAAGACCTTATTGGCAAAGAAAATTCAATTTGAGGAAAATTCAAAATTGTATGTTTAAGGACTCAATTTGAATTTTTCAAGGTTTAATTGAATTTATTGAGGGCTTAATTTCAAGAAAATTGATTCTTGAAGTCAATTTTGGCTTTCATTGGAAGAAATTAAAGTTTAAGGGTCGAATTTCAATTTTTAAGAGTTAATTTGGTCAAATTAGTGGCTCAATTGCATAAATATTGAAGTTTAATGGGTAATTAGGGACTTAATTGAACAAATCAAAAACCAAGGACTCACTTGTAAAACATACAAGACTCTAAGGTTTGAAATTATTGCAATCAAGGGTTTAATTAAAAGAAATTTAAAGTTTGAAGGTTGACTAAGGGTCTAATTGAAGAATTTCATGACCAATGACCAACTTGTAAAAAGCTCATGACTTCGAGAACTAAAATTATTAAAATCAGAGGCCAAAGTAAAGAAAATTAAAAGTTTGATAGCTGTCTAGGGGTTCAATTGAACAAATCAAAAACCAAGGATGAAATTGTAAAAGCTGCTCGAATTTAGGGATGGCAATTAAGTTTGGTGAGAGTGAGATTGCAAGAAATTTAGATTTCATAAGGTAATTAATTATAGGTGGAATTAAAAGAAATTGGAGGATTAGGGATTAAATTGAAGTTAACCAAATCTCATATTAAAAACCTTAATTTGTAGGGTTTAGCCTAAACAACGCCTTTTTCGGCTATTATGCATCCCTTTCTTCAACCGAAGAGGCTGATCAAGTTATAACATTTAGGCGAATGAATGTAGCATCTCTAATCACCTAAGGGTCTCCAACCACCACCATGTAACAGAGGAGGTTTCCTTCCACAAGGTCGTGCCACATTTACTCGACTTATATAACTTACCTGCCTCATGAAAGTCCTTAACTTCTTGTCCCAAATCAGCCTTGATTGTTTCAGAAAAATTCGACAGTGTTGAATCTAACTTTGGATCAACTGTAAGGAAGCTATATACCACTAAATGAAGTGTGGCTTGTAAGTAGTTGGAGAATAACACCTCCTTTATAATGTCTATGGTTTGTTTTGCTCCAACAAACCCCTATTGTCCACGATTAATTCATAGAATATGCACCTTTAATTAGCCATTTATGACCAAACTTCAACTACTAAGTTCCTAACAAGAAAGAAAGAAAAAAACATTTCTTTAAAAAAGAGATCCTATATAACTTAGTTTTAAAAAACCACCCAAAATCCACAAGTGGTTTCCCAACCACATGTCTTAAGAGGCTATAAAAAAGCAAAATAAAAATCACCAGAAAAGGATTGAAGGGAAGAGAGATGAGAATCCAAGGAAGAAATTGCTATTTATTTTGCAAGGTAAACCTCTCAAGTTTGATGAGGGTGGAGCTTAATGAGCACACCCCCTTCCATCCCTTTTTACTCCATGTTATAGCTATTATTTGATAGTTTAATGTTCATATTTCTTCCTTTAATATGTTAATGTTTGAATTAAGATGCATTTCTGTCTATTTTTGGATTAATAAAATATATATGCTCATTTTCAGATAATGCATAGTTTGTCATGTTATGATTTTTATCTTAATGATGAAAGTTTGTTTTAGATGTTGTTTTGCTAAGATTTGATTTTATTTTGGTTATTTTTAAGATGTTTATTCAGTCATTTTGAATGTGTTTTTAGGTTTGCATTTTTTTATTGGTTAAGTATTTTTTTTGTTAGAGCCGTCTTAAGTTTATTTATTTTTAGTCTGGAATGGTGTTGGATTAATATTTTTAGCTTATTAGATTTCTAGATGTATTTGTTATGGGGGTTTGAGTATGCACTGTTGCATTTGATTCTTGTGTTTTATGAATGTTTTTCTTATGTTTGTAGAAGTTTGTGCAAGTATGTCTAAGTTAGGGCTGCTAAGTTTAGGTCTATTTTCAGGGTTTTATAACATTTTCTAGGTTTGTACTTTGGTTTGATGCATTTCCTGGGTTTGTTCTATTTTCTAGGATTGACATTCAAACATTCATTCATTAAACTTTGCCTCAAGTACTAGTTTTAGGTTCTGTTTTATTATGTCTTTGGTATCCAAAGTTTAATGGGTCATCATACGTTTACAATCTAGGTTTTGATTGAACTAAAACATGTGTTTTAGTGTTTTAATCTTAGGTTTTCGTCTCGATGGACCGAAACTTACGAAAACAAGATTGCTCTCTATGCTTTGTAATTGTTGAGTTTGGTCGCTTGATTTTTTATCCTTGCATGATTTGTAAGCTTCTCATGCCTTTTATTTCACAAGATTTGGCTTGATTTGGAAGTTATGTTTCTGGATTCTCTTTGGTTGTTCTTCATGAAACCATGTGTTTGATCTTCGTTGTTTTTGTTTTGGGTCGTGTTTGTGGGCTTAGGCCCCAAACTAGGAAGCCCAACCCATATGTTTTTGTTTTGGGTCGTGTTTGGCATGCCCATCTTTTGCCAAAGAAAAAAAAGTTTTTTTTTTTGTTTTTAAGGTGTGTTTGCCATATATGACTCTAGGTATTTTTTATGTCTTTCAATTTTTGGTTGAGGGCGTGTTTGGCAAACACGCCCTACCTTTTTTCTAATAATTTTTTATTTCTTCCTTCCTTTTTTTTTTTTGCCAAACAAATCATCAAATAATTTCAAAATAATCTGAACAAATTCAAAAATCTTTTTTGACTTATTTGTAGGTCCCTCATATTTTTTTAGCTTTTTTTTTATTTAATATCAGGACAATAAACTTATATTGCAATGTGTTGACCCGGTATTAAAAGACTTGTTTTTCTTTAAAAATTTCAAATTTCTTATTTTAAAAAATAAAATAAAATTGTGTGTTTTGTTTGTGTGCATATGGCTAAGTATTTCAAAAATAGATTATATCTGCATATTTTCTCATATAAAAATATCATCACAAAATGGTCTTGTTATTTTGCACGTATTTTTTGGATATAATATCTAATTTATTAAAATCATAAGAACTTGACTTATATTTCAAAAAATATATTTTTTTTTAATATGTTGGATTACAAACTTATACGTAAGATGTATTCCTGATATTAAATTCAAAAACACTAAAACAATTTTATTTTGTTTTCTATTAGTATCCAAGATTATGAACTTGTATGTAATATATATTCCCAATATTAAATAAAAAGATAGTTTTTATTTTATTTTTATATTGACATTATAATGGTTAGGTTTTTAACCTGATAAGATAAGGATCTCCTTACTGATGAGAACTTTTCTTCAACCTTAGACAAACCAACGATTAGAAAACACAACAATACCTTAGTTTATATTAGGAAAATAAATAATGTTGATTACCTCATGTAAGGTGCATTACGGGTGCTAATATCTTTCTTTTATGTGATCAGTCTCCTTACCTGAACTTTGAGGCCAGTTAGGGTTCCTAATAACCAAAATACTAGGTGGCGACTCTCATTCCTTTCTTTTATATCGATAAAGGAGAAGAAATCCTTATCTTTTCCACCTTTATCATTCCTGACCATCCTAACCCAGGAGGATAATCACTGCACACATGTGACAGAGGTCTTGAGGGGAAAGTTGAGGACGATCAAAGACGATGCTCATAATCCCTGGTTGAGGATGGAAGCAATGAACTCTTCCTAAGAATTCTATGCTAAGTTTGAAGAGTTTCTCTTTGATAGAGATTGTCATAACCCATTTTTGGGTTACTCCCAAATTTATTTTCATTTTCTTCCAAAAAAACTGCACGGTGCTGTTTTGAACGGCACTTTGCTGCTTCTCTCCCCTGCGCATGCAGAGGCAGGGAAGAAGAAGATTTTAAATCTTTTTTTCCTCGCTATTCTCCTTCTCTTTCCCCTCCCATTTGCCCATAAAACCCGGACACAAGACATCCCCTTTACCCTACCACCATTAATGCAACCCATGCCCTGTAGACAATCGGCCACCCTGCCCTGCAGGGGTAAGGTAACCATGTTTCCCTCCTGCGCCATGATGGAACAAGGCAGTGGGGACTCTTTCTCCGCTTGCCTATAAAAACCAGAGGGGAGGAAACCAAAAGGGTGGTAAAATTTTAGAGAAGCAACAGAGGATGAACATGAGAGAGGAGGAGGAGGAGGAAAAGGAAAAAAGGAAACCAGAGGGGGGCAAATATTTTGGGAAACGAACTTGAAAAGGAGAACCGAATAGAGAGAAGGAAGTAGGGGATTGTTTGAGAAAGGAACAGAGATCGTTTTGAAAACAAGGTAGACGAACAGAGAGGGGAAGACTTGAACTGACAAGAGAATAGAAGGAAAGAATAGAAAAACAAAAGAACAGGGGAGAAGAACAGTAACTCATCTCTCTCTCTTTGGTTTCTCTCCCTCCACTATTGGAAGCTGTGCCACTGTCATTCTGCTTCGTCACCAGCAGCACCCTCAACGACATCAGCTCCACCATCGTTAGAGACCAAAGAAGGAGCAGCAGAAGCAAGAGCAACAGGAGAACAGAAACAGAGGGCGAGGAAAACATAGAAAAAAAAACCACCGGCCACCCTCAACTCTCCCCAACTTGCCACCACCAGTAGCCTTCGTTAATAACCACACAATCACCATTAGAAATTGAAGAATATACAGAGAAACATAAACAAAAAGAAGAGGAAAAAGAAAAAATAAAGGAGAAAGGAGGAGAAGCCGCCGCCTGGAACCACCATCTGCAGCCACATTCAGCCACCACCGTCACAACCAGCACCGTGAGCAACAACAGTTGCTACCACAGAAATAGAAGAACGACCAGAGAGAGGGAGAAGGAATAAAATAAAGAACGAGAGGAAGAATAGAGTAGAAGAAAAAATGCAGAGAAGAAGAAGAAGGGCCGACCACCGTCCAAGCCATTCTCTGTTCAACAACCGCCAGCAACACCACCTTCCACCACAGCTGACGACCATAATCATGCTTTCCCGTTCCAGGTAACTTTCTGATGTGGACCAGCCAAGAAACACCAGCAAGGACCCATTACATGTTCCAAATGGTCCATTGACTCGGTCCAAGACAAAGGTATTGAAAGAGGCATTGAATGCATTGGTTTTGAATGTTTCAACCAAGTCAGAATTGAAAGGTCTATTAGAGTATCAAGAGGAGACCCTAGTACATCTTATCCATGTGCAAGAGGGGTCCAACACAACCTTATTTGGGCCATGAGGTGAGGATAGCAAAGGAAACAAAAGAATCCTTCTACAACTTGGAAACAATATGGGTGGCAACCTTTTCCTTTTGCTTCTAGGATTAAGGGACTGTATGGAAGGCTATAAATAAGCCTTGAATCAGTTCTATAATATTTTACTTCCTTCTCGTCTTCTCATGACAGAATATGGATTTAATATTATGGGCTTTGTTTTATTTTGGTAGCTACAACCCAAGGCTTGTTTGGGTTTAATTAATACTTTGTTTTCAGTTATGATCCAAGACTTGTTTGGATTAAGTTATGGACTTTTCAGTTTAGGGTTTTGGGTCAGTTTTGAGTGGACCTCATTTAAGTCCACGTAAGGGGTTCATTAGGGTTAACTTTTCAAGAACTATTTAAACTCATGTAAGCCAAAATTTCAGGAGCTTTGATGATAATTACTTCTGAATTTTTCAGTTTTAACGTGTGAGAGTGATTCTTGAATTCTTCAGTTCTTGAACGAACTGAATCTGACTCATCGAAGATTAACTGGCTTTGTGGCGTCATTCTACTCAATCCAATAATGTTGGTACCTTGGGGCAGGTTTCCATTGTGTCACACTCCTATCAGACCTATTTCGGCTTTCCGGGATCATATCTCAATCTTGATTATGGGTGCATCACCATGTGATCACGAGGTTTGCATCAATTGGTATCAGAGCTAGGCTTCAAGGTCATATATCCTTATTTTATTTTCGTTTTTTGTAGTGTTACTTTAAGTTTTTCAGTGTTTGTGTCCATCTTCTTGTTCTTCGTGTCTGCGTCATCTAAGAAAAAAAAAGGTTATATTTCATCCTGTTACTGTCTCTAATCATATCAATATATTAAAAAGAAAGAGAGATAAGGATTAGTTGAAATTTGAAGGATCATTCAATTTTTGCCACAAAAACACAACTCTTGGTGAACCATAAGCAAACCACCTCAAAATCAATTGAAACTTCATATTCAGTCTATTGGGAGTGAGATTGCATCATATGTTAAATTTGGGCTTATTATGATAATGTTTGCTTGAGGTTTTAATTCAAGGCTCAATTCTACCTCAGAAACACTACTCTTTGTGAACCATAAGCAAAACACCTTAGAATAAATTAAAACTTCATATTCTATGTATTGGGGATGAGATCGCACCATATATTAAATTCGGGCTTATTTTGATATCGGCTTCTGGAGATTTTAATTGGGGGTTCAATTCTGCCGCAAACAGATCATACTAGGGGTTTGGGTACCTAGACATAAAAGAATGACCTATAAATTGATTTTTGTTGTTTATTAGTATTATAATACTAAATATTGAATTTGAGTTCATTTCGAGATCGTTTGGTCTAGGTTTCAATTCTGTTACGTAAAAATTGTGTAACAGGTTAGATTTGAGTCAAGTTTCAAAACGTGATCCTTACTATTTAGTTTTGTCCAAATCTTTTTTTTTCTATTATATTTGAGTTATCTAGGAGTCAAGTAACTATTTTTGCTAATATTCACTTCTGTTTTATTTCGTGTCTTCATTTCATCCACAATTCGTATGAATTTGCATTGCTACTCGCAAAATCATAATCTTAGTTTTGTTTTGCTTTGTTTTCAGTATATTTATTGATTCTTGAGTCTGAAAATTATAATTAGAGTACGCTGCAAAGGCTACTGACTTTGATTTGTTGATTTCAGTTCTTAAAGAACCAAAAGAAAGCAAGTTGTGAGGTAAAAGGCTTAGTGAGCTTATTAGAGTGAAAAGCCTTGATTTTTTTATGATACACGGGAGGTGTGAGGATATATTTTATGCTACTAACGAAATTTTACAGATTCAAAGAATGTCTGAAAACAACGAATCAGCTACACAAAACGCTGACCAATTGCGAGCCATAGGCCAGGAACTTAAGCTGTTGTCTAGAAGGTGCAAGGATTTGAAAGATAAGGTGAATTCAATAAAGCAACAGAATAGTGGGGTTGATCACCGAGGAAATACGGTCCGTATGGCCGTACGGAATGTTAGATATGATTTTGAAGAGTTTGTTAATGAAAACGCCGATGCGGGTGAAGATGACTATGATTTTGCATCTGCTAGCCAAGGAATTAGGTTTGGACCGAACAGGACTAGGAGGAATGTGAATTTTCGTGGCATGGGCACTTATGAAGATATGGATGGGAACTTGGACACCATTAAACTGAAAATTCCTAACTTTCAAGGTAAAAATGATCCCAAGGCTTGTTTGGAGTGGGAGAAAAAGGTCGAGTGGATTTTTGATTGCCATAGCTATTCTAAATATAAAAAAAGGTGAAATTGGTGATAATTGAGTTTACGGAGTATGCATTGATTTGGTGGGATCAAATTGTAATCTAGGAGGAATGAGGAGCGACCCGTTCAGACTTAGAGGGAGATGAAAGTCTTGATGAGGAGACGATTTGTGCCAAACCACTATTACAGAGACTTATATTTAAAGCTCCAAGGTCTGAATCAAGGTTATAAGACAGTAGATGAATATCACAAAGAGATGGAGATAACAATGATTCGGGCCAATGTTGTTGAGAATAGAGAAGCCACCATGGCTAGATTTCTTAATGGGTTGAATCGGGACATTGCCAATGTGGTTGAGCTACAACACTATGTGGAGCTAGAGGACATGGTTCACATGGCTATGAAGGTGGAGAGATAACTTCGGAAGGGACATGCTTGACCAGCGTTTAATTCAGGCTCTTCATCATCTTGGAAGCCAAATCTAAAGAGAGAGGGTACTGTCCGGCCAAGATCCTTTGTTCCTTCTAGAATTGAACCACCAAAGGCTAAAGTTGATGTTCCTACTAATGCCAAAGGTAAATCTGAAACTCAACCTAAACATAACCGTGATGTTAAATGTTACAGGTGTCAAGGATATGGACATTATGCTTCAGATTGTCCAAACAAGAGAATCATGATGATTAGAGATAATGGTGTTATGGAATCTGAAAGTGACAGATCTGATTATGAAGGCATGCCACCATTGAAGGATAGTGATGGGGATGAGTTAGCATTACCGGTTGGGGAGTCCTTGGTTATAAGACGAACACTTCAGGTTTAGGTAAAGAAAGATGAAATTAATCAACAAAGGGAGAACATCTTGCATACGCATTGTTATGTACAAAGCAAGGTGTGTGGTTTAATTATAGATAGTGGAAGTTGTGTTAATGTTTGTAGTATCACCCTTGTTGGCAAACTGAATTTGTGTACTGTTAAGCATGCTAAACCATATAGATTGCAATGGCTGAATGATAGTGGTGAAGTGAAAGTGACTATACAGGTTGTGGTTCCATTTTCGATTGGGAAATATGTTGATGAAGTTCTGTGCGATGTGGTGCCAATGCAAGCAAGTCACATCTTATTGGGGAGACCATGGCAATATGATAGGAAGGCAATTTATGATGGGGTTAAAAATAGATATACTAGTGTAAAAGATGGTAAAACCATCACTCTTGTACCTCTTACACTCAAACAGGTGTATGATGATCAAATAAAGCTAAAAAGTGAGCATGAGGTGATGGGGAGAGAAAATCAAGGTGAGGAACAAGGGGAGAGAAGACCATCAGATTCGGCTAGAACTCAAACCACTACAACCCATTTGTCCACCCATCCAAACACAAACAAATATTCAGCCAACACTCCAAACAAATCAAACCATTCGACCACAACTCAAAAACACCTAAATCTGGCCGAGAGTGGAGGTAAGACAAGAGGAGTGAAGAAAGTCAGTAAAGGTGATGAGAATTGTGCGGAAAAACTAAAGAAACAACCCAATTTTTATGCTAGAGAGGGTGAGGTTAGATCTGCATTTTTCACTAACAAGCCAATGATTTTACTTGTGTACAAAGAGGCTTACTTTAATACTAATGATCTTGATCATATTGTTCCTAGTGTTGCTATTGCTTTGTTGCAGGAGTTTGATGAGGTGTTCCCCGACAATACTTTTAGCGGATTACCACCATTGAGGGGGATAGAGCATCAAATTGATTTCATACCCGGAGCTTCAATTCCTAACCGAACAACCTATAGAAGCAATCCCGAGGAGATGAAGGAGCTTCAAAGGCAAGTTGATGAGCTGATGGAAAAGGGCTACATTCGTGAGAGTATGAGCCGTGTGCTGTACCTGTGCTACTTGTGCCTAAGAAGGATGGAACATGGAGGATGTGTGTTGATTGTCGAGCCATCAAAAACATAACGGTAAAGTATAGACACCCCATTCCTAGGCTTGATGACATGTTAGATGAGTTACATGGATCCTGTATTTTCTCTAAAATCGACTTGAAAAGTGGGTACCATCAAATTAGAATGAAAGAAGGTGATGAGTGGAAAACAAGATTTAAGACTAAGCATGGTTTGTATGAATGGTTAGTAATGTCGTTTGGACTTACAAATGCACCTAGTACGTTTATGTGTTTAATGAATCATGTGTTGCGTGCATTCATCGGTAAGTTTGTGGTTATGTATTTTGATGACATTCTGATCTATAGCAAGAACTTAACTGAGCATCTTGATCATTTGCGTAATGTACTTAGTGTGTTGCGTAGTGAGAAATTGTATGCTAATCTTAAAAAGTATGCCTTTTGCATGGAGAAAATTGTGTTTCTTGGTTATGTTGTAACTGCACAGGGTATCGAGATGGATGAGGAGAAAGTTAAGGCCATCCGGGATTGGCCTACACCCAAATCGGTAAGTGAGGTAAGGAGTTTTCATGGCTTAGCTAGTTTTTATAGGCGTTTTGTGAAAGATTTCAATACAATAGCTACACCCTTGAATGAAGTTGTTAAAAAGTCAGTTGGGTTTAAATGGGGGAAGGAACAAGAATTGGTTTTGTTCTTTGGAAAGATAAATTATGTTCTGCACCTGTTTTGGCTTTATCTGACTTTACGAAAGCATTTGAAATAGAATGTGATGCATCTGGAATGGGAATAGGTGCTATTTTGATGCAGGATCGGAGACCTATTGCATATTTTAGTGAGAAGTTAAGTGGAGCGACCTTGAATTATCCCACTTACGACAAAGAACTCTATGCATTGGTAAGAGCACTTGAGACATGACAACATTACTTGTGGTCAAAAGAGTTCGTAATCCATTCCGATCATGAGTCCTTGAAACATCTAAAAGGACAAGGTAAGTTGAATAGGAGGCATGCAAAATGGGTTGAATTCATTGAAATATTTCCTTACATAATCAAGTATAAGCAAGGCAAAGAGAACATCGTAGCTGATGCACTTTCGCGCAGGTATGTTCTTTTACACACAATGAATACTAGATTGTTTAGCTTTGAATATGTGAAGGAATTGTATGATAATGATTCTGACTTTGCCGAGATTTATAATGCATGTGGACATTCGGCTTTTGGTAAGTATTATTTGATGGATGGTTATTTGTTCAAAGAGAATAGATTGTGTGTTCCTGCTAGTTCTTTGCGTGAATTGCTTGTTCGCGAAGCACATGGGGTAGTTTAATAGGTCACTTTGGGGTTGCAAAAACTTTGGATGTATTGCATGAGCATTATTATTAGCCAAAGATGAAAAGAGATGTGCAACGAATTTGTGAACAGTGCATAGCTTGTAGAAAGGCAAAATCTAGAGTACAACCGCATGGACTATATACACCATTACCTGTGCCTACTGAACCTTGGATAAATATCTCTATGGACTTTGTTTTAGGTTTACCTAGGTCAAAGAAAGGTAGAGACTCTATTTTTGTTATGGTTGATAGGTTTTTTAAAATGGCGCATTTCATTGCATGCAATAAAACGGATGATGTCATATCACAGACTTGTTTTTTAGGGATACTGTACGTTTGCATGGCATTCCTAAGAGTATAGTGTCAGATCGTGATGTTAAGTTCCTTAGCTATTTTTGGAAGACTTTATGGGGAAAGTTGGGAACTAAACTCTTATTTTCGACAACATGTCATCCTCATACAGATGGACAAACTGAGGTAGTGAATAGAACATTATCCCAACTTTTGCATGCAATAATTCAAAAGAATTTAAAGAGTTAGGAAGAATATTTGCCTTTTGTTGAGTTTTCTTATAATAGAACTGTGCATTCGACCACTGGTTTTTCTCCATTTGAAATTGTTTATGGTTTTAATCCATTGACTCCTATGGACTTAATTCCTTTGCCTTTTGAAGAAAAGGTAAGTTTAGATGGTGAAAAGAAGGCAAAGATGGTGAGACAACTCTATGAGGGAGTTCGACTGCAAATAGAGAAAAAGAACAGACTTTACGCTTCTAAAGCAAATAAGGGACGTAAACTGGTTGTTTTCCAACCTGGTGATTGGGTTTGGGTGCACATGTGTAAGGAACGATTTCCTAACCAAAGGAAATCAAAATTACAGCCTTGTGGTGATGGTCCATTTCAGGTTTTAGAGAGAATCAATGACAACGCATATAAATTGACCTTCCAAGTGAGTATGGTGTTAGTGCTACCTTTAATGTTGCTGATCTTATGTTGTTTGACACAGATTTTGATTCGAGGTCGAATCCTTTCGATAAGAGAGGGGATGATGTGGACCAGCATAGAAACACCAGCAAGGACCCATTACATGTTCCAAATGGTCCAATGACTCGGTCCAAGAAAGGTATGCATGGTGATTATCTTCCATTGGAATGTAAGTGATTGAAATGTTCTTGTCTCCATCTTTCAAATAAGGTTGAACCTTTTGAAGATACTATTGAAAGGTCAACTCTCTAACTTCATACATTCTTTAGCATTGACAAACCACTAACTAGGAGTCACTATAAGTTTGAAGTGGGTATGCATTCAAGGCGTTACAAGGTGTAATCCTGCTAAAAGAGCTTCATACTCTAATATATTATTTGTAGTTGGGAACTCAGAACAAACTTTATATTCAATTATTTGTTATTTAAGACTAACAAACATTATCCTAACTTTTTCTATTAATATTGGAAGGGCCATTAACATAAAATTTCCAAGTAGGGATCATCAGCGGTTTTTCTACTAGGGCCTTCGGTATAGTAAAAGAAGTTGTGGTTGAAGATGGGGATTTAGATGTCTTTATAAGACCTTTAAAAGAGCATTCAACAATAAGTATTTTAAGGCTTGACCTTTTATAGCTCTTCTAGGTTTATATTGAAGGCTATACTCTCTTAATTTAATAGTCTATCTAGCTTGGTGTCTAAACATTTCTAACTTGCAGAGAATCTATCACAAAGGTTGATTTGTTAAGATTATAACTTGGCAAGCTTGGAAGTATGTTTTCAACTTCTTTAAGGCACTTACCAGAGCAAGAGATAGTTTATATTGTTTTGTCATCATAAAGAATATGACTGAAGTAGTAAACTTGATGTTGTATTCATTTATCCTCTCTTACCAAAACAAAGCTCAAAGCTGAATTTGTCACCCCTAGGTAAAAAAAGAGGTTTTCATTCTCCCTTACTTGAGATAAGATCTTGGGAAATGAAATATGAATTTTAAGCTCTTCTCAAGCCTTCTCACAATTTAAAGTCCACTTAAATTTAAAGGAGGAGTCCTATTAGTATGACTTGAATTTTTTCTGGATTTAGCTCGATTCCCTTGGAGCTAACTAGAAAACCTAAGAATGTTTATTCTTTGATGGCAAAGACACACTTGAAAGGATTAAGTTTCATCTGGTGACGACTTAATATGAAGAAAACTTTTTCTAGGTCTAGGAGGTGTTGCTCAAATGCCATGCTCTTTACCAACATATCATTAACATATCCCTCCATATTTCTCCCGAGTCAATTCTTAAATATCTTATTAACTATTCATTGGTAAGTAGCTCCAACATTCTTCAGTTCGAATGATATTTCTCTATAGCAATAAGTTCCTCCTTTAGTTATGAAGGTTGTTTTTTCCTTATCGTCAAGTTGCATGGAGATTTGATGATACCCATAATTAATATTCAAGGAGCTTAAATATTTAAAACCTGTAGTGGCATCAACTAGACAGTCAATCTTGGAGAAATGATAACTATCTTTTAGGCAAACTTTGTTCAGATTTGTGAAGTCCACACATTTTTGCCATTTATCGTTGCTTTTCTTGACCATCATCATACTCGTTAACTAGATATGGTACATCAGGTCTCTAATAAAACTAGCAACCAAAAGTTTATCTACCTCTTGTGTCATTGTTTTATGTCTTTTAACCTTAAAATTCCTCTTCTTCTAGTGGACTAGATGAACATTTTAATCAACCTTTAATTGGTGAATTACAACTTTTGGACTAATTCTTGGCATGTTAGAGGTGTTTGTTGAAAAAATAAATCTTTGGATATAAAGGAGCTTTGTCAATGACTAGTATTATGCTGGTGTTAGGGTGGAGCCCATATTCATGACGATATATTCATGTTCTTCTAGAATGACATCCCTCAATTCTTCAGCAACTTCAGTTCAAACCTTTAATTTTTTTTCAAGGATCTTTGGTGGTTTAATACCAGGAAATTTTTGCCCTTCAAGCAAGTAGAGGTATAATGTTTTTGAAGTTACTTGATTCCCTCACACTTTATTCACTCTCTTTTGAGTTGGGAATTTTAGTGCTAAGTTCCTAGGGTTGATGATTGCATTAATATGATGGAGGAGTGGTCTACCCAAAATAGGGTTATAGGTCAATGTCATGTCAATAATCATAAAGGTTTGCTGAAGGGAGACATATTTAAGAGGAATGCCATTGGTGACTAAGATTTCTATGACACCCTACATTGGTATGCCCAAGCTTTCTATCCCAATAAGGAGAGTCTTCACTGGAGTTAGTCTTAAGAGGTGCATCCCCATCCAGGTCATTACTCAATTGGAGAGGATAATGAATACACTGCCATCAACCACTAACACTCGATGTACTTGATGGTTGGAAAGAACTGTAGTGATGACTAGAGCATCTTCACATAAGAAAGTTATTCCCCTTTCAACTCTAGGGGTGAAGACGATGGGCTCGAGCTATTGGTTTAATAAACGAACAGTTGTGAGGGCCTACTTCCTATACTTTCTTTTCCTATTATTAGAATCACCTTCTATAGAGGTACCACCCAAGATCATATTGATTTCAGGTGGTGTCGGCATAGATTGACCAGCTCTTCTCTGTTCTATTCATGGTGAGAATCCCTCTTTAAAAATTGGTTGAGGTAGATTTTAGTTATCAATCTTTCAATCTCTTTCTTCAAGATATAACAATCCTTTATATCATGTCTTTTGTCTTTGTGCAACAAACAAGACTTCCTGGATGTATGGGTAATTGGTGGAGATTTCATGGGTGAAGGATAACGAACAAACTCGTTACTTTTAATAGCTATGATGACTTTTATAAGGGTAATGTTCAATGGGTTGGTACGCATTTTAAGGTAGCCTAAGCATTCTCTGATCAGTCTCTTTTAACCTTTCCTAGGGTTATTGTCCATCCTAGGAAAAGGATTCTGTTTGGAAGACCTTTTTGGCTATTTGTCTTTAGAAAAATAGGAAGGACCATGACGCAACACATTTGCTTTCTCTACCCAAATATGATTTTTCATGGATTGCTTTACTTTCAACAAGCTTCTATTCGGTGAAGCATACAATTCTTTCTATAGAGCTTTTCCCTTCACTCCACCGATTAGATCTTTAGAAGCTACAAGCTCAATCAATTCTTCGACCTTAATTCCTCATTGAACCTTTTCAGGTGTGCTTATGTGGACTCATCAGCTGCCTAAGTGACCCTAAAGAGTTCGACAGAACTCTTCATTGTTGGAATGCTTGTGTTGAATCATTCCACTAGCTTGGCATATAGATCATTGAAGCTTGTAATGGAGCCTGACTCTAAGTTTTTGTACCCTACATAAACAACCCCTTAAAGGTTATGTGGAGGATTATACATATGACATGGCTATCTTAGAGAACTAGTTTCAAGCTGCTTCGCATGTTATATACATGTTTCCTTGAGTCTGTGAGACCATTATAGTTATCCAATGTCATCTTGATAGAGATGCAATCGTTAGGTATACGAGTGTTCAACACTTGTCTTAATAGAAAAAAATCTTGAATTTGATGCGGAAGGGTAAGCCTCTTCTTGCATGTATTCCTTTTTAGGCTACTATCCACTCTTTTTTGTGTATAAAGCGATGAGGAACTCTATGTTTCTAGCATGATATGACAAGATTTATGGCTAGGCTCCTTCCTGTGATGGCTAGATAAATGCCTAGAATATATGTTGCATGCTCGAGTGCTATAAGAGTGTGTATGCTCATTGGAATGGTTGGATGATCTTTAAGCTGAAAACCTCTTATAGATTCATTCTACCCATATTCCTTGAGGTAGTGTAACCGTCTATGAGCACTAGTACGACCTGATGTTATGGAGGTGGTAAGGAGGATATGAAAGCTTGATGAGATGATACTGAGACTTGTTGAAGTGTGTTTTCTTTTATTTGTTGATTCGCCAACACTACTTAGGTGATAAATTGCACCTAATCAATAAGTTGTTGAAGGGTTGGATGTGCAGGAGTATTTGTTGTGACAGAGAGATCAATTACATGTCCCATGCCAGAGTTTCTTGATTGTTATCATTAATAATAAATAGGAATCTCAATAAAACAATAGGATAATTAATAGCTTTTTAAAAGTGTTTTTCATAAACGATGCCAACTGATGATGTCCTAAAATCTAATATGCTCAGGAATAAGGTTATTTGGTATTTGAATAATGGTTAATCAGATATTCATGTTAATATTTCCTTTTTCTTTTCCCATAAACTCTAAAATTGATGATAGAAGACTGGTACATGCAAAACAATCATTATCGATGAGACTTAAAAACCATCCGATGATAAAATCAGTAACTTTAAGCGAAAATGGTAATAAATGAAAGAAAAAACCTTAAATTCCAACAAGAAGAATGTTTTTTCTTGTTTTTATGTGATTAATACTCTAAGCACTAAGATATATAAGTTTGGAGAGTAGAAAAAATAAACATTTTACCTAGGAGGTTAGGGGGTATTCATAGCCCCCAAACCTTGTCATCTGTAAGGAGTAGAAGGACCGGAAAGTCATTAGCTTTTGATAACAATAATGAGGGATAAATATTCCTTACACATCATTAATGATGAATAAATATCCCTTATATATAATTAATAAGATAGAAATATTGTAGGTCATTAGAAGATCTTTTATACACCTACAAGTGTAGGGAGATGATTATTTCTGACATGAAACTGTCATATCAATAATCTTTAGATAGAACTCTGTGGTCTTAACATGGATTTTAAAGATTGACTGGTCTGATGTGTAGCCAAACCTATAGGAAATAGGTCTGGCAACTGATCAGACCCATGATGCCTTAGACTCAGCTCATGACTGAACCCAAGTGTGTTGAGTTTGACATCTTGTCAGATCCATGATGATTTGGGCTCGACTCATGGTTGAACCTAAGTATGTAAGGTCTGACATCTTGCTAGATCCATGATGACTTGGGTTTAGATCGTAGCTGGACTCAAATGTGTTGGGTTTGGTATCTTGCTAGACCCACGATGACTTCGACTTCGTATATGGCTATACCTAAGTGTATTGGGTTTAGTATCTTACAAGACTATAAAGACTTGGGCTCAACTCATCGCTGCACCAAAATGTATTGGATCTGGCATTTTGCTATATCCACGATGACTTGGGCTCAACTCTTAGCTGGACCCAAGTGTGTTGGGTCTGATATCTTATCGAACCAAGGGTGACATGGGCTCAGCTCATAGCTCCACCCAAGTATATTGGATTTGACATCTTGCTAGACTTATAATTACTTGGGTTTAACTCATAGTTAAACCTAAGTGTATTAGGTCTAGCATCTTGCTAGACCCACGAAAACATGGATTCAACTTATAATTGGACCTAAGTATGTTGGGTTTGATATCTTGCTGAACCCATGTTCAGTTGGGTTAACACCCTATTATAGGTTTGGGTTCTTTTAAAGCACGAAAATATTGAGTCGAAAATACTAACTCGCCAACTTACATCCTAAATCAAGTTCTTTAACTTGGAAAACTACTTTTTGAAATAGCAATGCGGACTAAGGATGGGAAAAAAACACCACAACTTAAAATTTCATTGTCTATCAGAATACTTGATCAAATGTATAGTGTGGATATGGTTCCTTATTTCTTAAAGTTTAGACTCTAAAATATAGAGAAATAAACTAGGGTTCTCATTCCTAAAGTTACAATTCTTAACTGTAAAGAAAAGTTTCAAAACTTTATAATTTTTGAAAAATCTTTACTTCATAAATTATTTTATGAAAAATAACTTACAAGGCTATTTCAATACCAAAAAAAGTTCTAATTAGTAAAATTCAAATTAAATTGAAAGTTTTAATCTTAATTGAAAAGGAAAAAAAAACAATTTTGAAATAGTATTTGGATCTGAAAACTAAAGCAACAAGTTTGCAAGTTGCCTTTATATAATTAGATATTTAGAATTATTTAATAAAATTTCATTCCGATCAAATGGTTGAATAAAAATTTATATCTATTTTTATCAAATTGAATATTGAACTTGTTCAGAACTTGCAAAACCTAAAACATTTTAATAAATTTGAAAGTAAAACAACACAAATAATTATACCAAAAATAATGAAGCAAGTGTTAGAGAATAATATAAATCATATCTTGAACCTCACCTAACAGTTTAAGTTATTGAGTTGAGATAGTTCTCTAATATAGTATCAGAGCCTTGATGACTAAGCGGTTACGGGTTCGAATCTTATCATCTCTATTTATTTGATAAAAAAATGAAGCACAAGGTAATGTGAGTTTGTGTAAGTTTCAAGTCCAAAAAACTTTCACTTGAAGGGGTGTGTTAGAGAATAAGATAAATCATGTCTTAAACTTCACTTAATAGCTTAAATTATTAGATTAAGATAGTTATTTGAGACTAAATATCAACCTTATAACTATCCTAGAGTTTAAGAACTCTAAGACTAAGATTTGTCGTTCAAATAGTTGGAGATACAGGAGTTCAACAAGCAGCAAGGTTCTCATTAGTAGGACTTTCCTTTTCAAGAATCAAAATGCTACACAAACATAAACATGTGGCTTTGGTGAATCTTTGTAGAAGAAGTGTGAAATAATGTGTACAAAACACTGAACAAAGAACACCTAGAATATGCTTCAAGAACTTGGGAAAAAAAAAACTAATAAATCACTTGGAAAGACGAAGGATTGAAAGATTCTACCAGGCCATTATTTCAAATCAAAATTTAGCATTACGCCATCATTTTATTTTAATGCAACAATGTCAATTGTAACCGGTTAAATTATGGCTTCGGGATAATCGCATGTTTTCCCTATAATTTTTTATATATATTCTAAAGATTTATTGGTGCATAATTTTTTTAATAGATTTAATCTTTTTATCGAGGTATTTTGCATTCCTTCCAATTTCATTATCTTGTACATCACATGTCAGGATTTTATGGATCGATGATTAAAAAAGAATTACGCATGAAAAAAATTAAATAATGACATGTAAAGAAAACCATTGAATACCAAAAAAACTCAGAAAAATATAGGAAAAGTGGTTGGACTATTTTAAAATATTTGTTATATATTTATTTAATATCAAATTTAATCAAATTAAAATTATTTGAAAATATTACATTTTCTCTCTAATTGAAAAGGAAAATATTATTTTTTAAATAATCTTTAAGGTAATTTATGTTTTTTTAACTAATTTTAAGGTAATTTTAGAAAAATTAAATTAATTATATACAAAACATACAATTCTTTCCCCATCTATTAGGAATTAAGATCCAGCTCTTAAGCTTGGAATCTAAATTAAAAAAAAGAAGAAGAAAGAAGCATGGTGCTCATCGGGTCCCTTTACGATGACAACCGACAAATCCCCCTCCAGCTAAATACATCTGTTTATAGGTGTTTATAGATGTGACTATATATATATATATATATATATATATATATATATATATATATATATATATAAGTGTCTTTTCTAATAAATTGAATAAAGTGACGGCATTGGTCTTTATGATGAGTCAACCGTCTTTCTTTCATCAACCTTTTTTAAGATTCCGATATCCTCCCTCCGGTGGCCGTTGGCACACCACGTTTCCACCGCCCCTCCGGTGGTCTTGGTTCTGAATTATACTCCTACAACCACTGCTACTGAAAACTAGTTAAAGTCAACGAAGTTAGAGAATGGAAAACAACAAGTACTTGAAGTTGCTTCTGCAACAAAAGAAACAGAAATGGTTGTTACTGTTAATATTATCTTCAACCATCTTGCTTCTTACTACCATAGCATCATTCTCATCTTCCCCTCAATTGCTATACAAATCACACGGAAACAAATATCATTTCCAGCAGGTTCCACGCTTTGTGGAACCTAAATTGAAAAACTCACCTTCTTCTCCCGTACGTAAAGCACCCCGCCTTGCCTACTTAATTTCAGGTTCTGCTGGAGATGGAGTGAGCTTGAAACGGGCTTTAAAAGCACTCTACCATCCGAGGAATCAGTATGCTGTGCATTTGGACTTGGAGGCCACCGCGGAGGAGAGGTTGGGGCTGGCGAGATGGGTGAGTGAGGAGAAGGTTTTCGAGGAGGTGGGAAATGTGAGGGTGGTTGTGAGATCCAATTTGGTAACTTATAGAGGTCTAACCATGGTTAGCAATACGCTTCATGCTGCTGCAATTTTGCTCAAGGATATTGATGATGGGGAATCTTGGGATTGGTTTATCAATTTGAGCGCTTCTGATTATCCTTTGATGACTCAAGATGGTAATAAATGCATAATTTATATTATACAATACTTTGTAATTAATTACTACTTGATTATGAGTAAAGTAGGTTTGGTCCTCCTTTGGAGTCGGTGATTTATGTATTATATATATATCTTTGTTCATTTTCTTAAGAGAAGGGGGAAGAACGGAGTACCTAGAAATCCATTTGCTTTAATGGGCATCTCCTAGTTTTTGCTGTCAACAGCAATTCTGCTTGCTAGCTTAGCCACAAACATAACTTCTGTTGTCTTCTTGGCTTGATTATGATGGTCACAGTTCCATGTTAACAGGATCAGGAAGTATTAAATTTGCGTTAGTACATGCCATTTTTAGCAACCGTGCGCACTATTTGCTCTCGTTACTGATTACGTCGATATTTTAGGGTTATTTTTTTGTTCATATTGGTGAGCTCAAATCATCAGCTAGCGTAGCTATAATAAACAGATTATAGTTTAACTTCATAACTTTAAAACCTGGCGTTGGCAAGGCTTATTCTATCTTACCATGCATTCATTGACATGCAAACAGCTGATTTCATTAAGTTTTTTAGCTATAAAATTTTGGGAAGTTTAAATGTACTCTGTGCAAGCCCAGATTGATTTCTGATGGCATTAACTTGTGGTTTCTATTTTCTTCCTCACAGATATTCTTCATACACTCTTTGATATTCCAAGAGACCTTAACTTCATCGAGCATACCAGTGACATTGGATGGAAGAAGTATGTGGTTTATCTGCTCTCTATACCTTTCTCTCTGTTTTCTTTTCGGAATGTTTGCGGCGTGAGATTGGATAAGGATGGAAGAGAGGGGAGGGATAAGGGAGGAGGAATTGGGCGTCCACTTTGTTTGACAACAAGGATGGAGGCCTAAGGAAGGATCAAAAGGATCCTTTCAATCTTTCCCTACTTGTACTTCTAATATGGCGAATTGGCTCCTATAATTTTCCTTTTTTGTAACTCTTAATGCTCTCAACTTCGATGGATTGACTCTCATCCTCCTCCTCCTTTATGTACCAAACAACCAGATGGATGATTCCATCCTCTCTCCTTTCTATCCTTCCACTTTATCCAAACATAGCCTAAGGGAGGGTGCGGAGGGGAGTATTCATCTTCAATTTTGTATTAGGTTTTTGCTAAAAATTGGATTTTTCTGAACCCTGCAGAGATCAAAGGGCCAAGCCTGTCATAATAGACCCAGGGCTATATAGCCAGCCAAAATCAGAGGTTTTTTGGATCTCGGAGAAAAGGAGGTTGCCAACAGCATATAATTTGTTTACTGGTAAGATATAGAAGAACTAACAAAATATCTTTCAACTCTTTTTTGTCCTAGAAACCAAAGCAGTCTCTCACAATCTTAACAGAAAAAAATGAACATATAAACAGCACAATGTTATTAAGAGTACAGCCTATGTATTTCTCCACCGCTGAGTACTTGGAAACCAGGTCTTTCCTAGATTTTTTTTCCGATGTATTTGATTAAGAATCTACGAAATGAACTCGTTGGTTCCAGTCTTCCAGAGAAGTCTCCTGTTTTGTATCCTGCATCAATGCCCTTTTCCAACTCAAATGTCTCCTGAATATGCAAACTGATTATAAAATTCAAGTCTGTGGTCTCAACTACATCAACTCTAGAAATCAGAGCTACTTCGTGTAGATGTTGTCTGGTTGTGCACTAAATCATGACAATGACTTTTCGTGATATTTTAATTTATCAGGTAAACTAGCTAGCATTCTCCACATTAACAAGTAGCTGGCATTGCAAATTTATGGTAGGCATTAGAAGACATTAGAAGAGATTTTGAGTTTTAAATTCTTGGGAGCCAGAGCATCGTATTCACTTTCACTCACTCCTGTTAGGGTGGAAATTATTTGGATGAGCTTCTGAGTATGTAGAGATTGAAATGTCATTAAATTGTCAGTTTAAGCTAATAAAGTGTCCAACGTTTTCAAGACTGAACTTGAATTGTACAGGAATAGAGCCATAGAGGAGATGGTACAAGCAATTAAGTTGCAAAAAGTTCATCTATCTATGTCTATATTTATAGAGAGAGAATTTAAAAATTAGTTGTGGTACTGATTTCCTCAGGTTCTGCTTGGATGATGCTCTCTCGACCTTTTGTGGAGTATTGCCTGTGGGGCTGGGACAACCTCCCAAGGATAGTCCTCATGTACTATGCAAACTTTCTCTCTTCACCTGAGGGTTATTTCCACACTGTAATCTGCAATGCTGATGAGTTCCGAAACACTACTGTTAACCATGACCTTCATTTCATATCTTGGGACAACCCTCCTAAGCAACACCCTCATTTTCTCACAGTAGATGATTATGAGAG
Source organism: Populus deltoides (assembly GCA_015852605.2). Taxonomy (NCBI): domain Eukaryota; kingdom Viridiplantae; phylum Streptophyta; class Magnoliopsida; order Malpighiales; family Salicaceae; genus Populus; species Populus deltoides. The sequence continues at coordinate 12,482,860 of CM027578.2, forward strand.
CATGGTTGAGAGCAATGTTCCCTTTGCAAGGAAATTTGGCAAAGACGACCCGGTTCTTGACAAGATTGATTCTAACCTTCTGGGACGCAGAGCCAATGGGTTTGTGCCTGGTGGATGGTTCACTGATGAAGGAAATGCAAGTACAGTTCTCCCTCGTATTAATTTAAAGAACACGACTGAGCTTAAGCCTGGCCCTGGTGCTCAGAGGCTCAAGCGTCTGATGAGCAGTCTATTGTTAGCGGATGATTTTAACTCGACACACTGCAAAATGATGCCTGCTGTTTCGAAGATGAAATAGTTACGAAGGCTTTCTTGCCCTTACATAGTTTATGATGATTCCTCTGTTTGATGAGAAATTGCCTGGAGATTGCTAATACACCAAATAAGCAGGCTATATGAGAGGAGTGGGAAATCTCTCTCTCTCTCTCTCTTGAAACAAGAAAGAAAACAGCCCTTATTTAGAAGATTTATTTACAATTTAGTCCATATAGTTTTGAATGAATTACTTAATCCTTATATTATAAAAAATAATTGAACAATCGTTTGATCATTCTCAGTTTAGCTGTCTTTCCCAAAATGCTCTCTTGCTTTGTCAAATTTCTACTTCTCGCACGCTTTTTTTCTTCTTCTTAATTTTGTTTTTTTTTATATATATATATATATATATATATATATATATATATATATATATATTCTCAAAATAACATAGAATTGATAAATTATAAACAAATTTAAAATCATGATTATTGAATATATAATCTTAATACAGCTTTTGAAAAACGAACAAAGACAAAATAACTAGTTTTATTAAATTATATAAGTAATTTATAAGTAAAGAGAGTCGAAAAGAGACACTGTTCAAGCATAGGATATTGATAATAGTGCATTAACTTATCAACATCTTATTAAAACTAAAAATAATAAGAAAAACGATGATTATTAGCCAAAACATAAGTGTCACATAAAATAAAATAAAAAAATACTATAATTTGAAAACAAACTTAAAAATAAATGTTTGAAATTACCAAAAAAACAAACTTAAAAATAAATGTTTGAAATTACCAAAAAAATACATGTCTAAATTAACGATGCCATAATAATATCTAATTTTTCAAATGATGACCGGGGCTATAGTAGAAAAATACTTGCTTGAATAAATATTATTAACATAATATAATTTATGGTTTTGAAACCCGACCCGGCCCGACAGGTTGACGGGGGAGCCGGCCGACTCGAGGTTGAAACCATATATCATGTGATATAAAGCCATAAATCAATATATAATACAAGTATATATAGTGCTAAATTTGAGGGCTCGTTAATAGAGATAAGAGCATGAATACGCAAAGGTTCAAATAATTTGGAAAGAAATAGTCAAACATATATACATGTAGTAGTTTTTTACTTGTTATTGCTCTCCCAACAGTTAGGAAAGCAAGTGTCTATATATTATATATGTATTTCGAATTGCTACAATATGAACAACCTCCTTTGGTAAAGTTTGAAGAGACCCATGAAGTCCTCGTACTGTGTTGTTTTAGCTTTATTTTATTGGAGCATGATAATATATTAATTATGACATTGCTCCTCACCTCTGACTGTAGCAAATGCCCTTTCATGATTAGGGAAGGATTCAGCACGAAGAAGGATCATATGTGTCATCCGATAATTAAATATCACAGTGAAAACCGAATTTGAGAATTTTTGTGCCGTAATTGAGTTTTGAATTATAGAAAAAATTGAAAAAATGATTTAATTTGATTAAAATCGAAAGAAATTGAAAGTTCAAGGATGTGTTTGAAATAAATGGCCAAGATTGAAATCAATTGAATGCATAATTGAAGAAGAAAACCAAAATTGAGAGTTAGGTTTGTTAAAATTACATAATTTTAAGAACTAAGGATGAATTATGAATTTGCAATAAGTGATTAAATCTAGAGATCTAAATTGATTTAATTAGAGATGCAATTAAAAAAAATTAAGAACAAATTCAGTTGAAATTGGAGGAATTTAGAAAACAATTTTCAAATCAAAAAGAGGCTAGATTGATGAAGATCAATTTAGGGATTAATTTGAGATCAAATCCAAGATTTAAAGCTCTAATTGAATGAAATTGGAAACAATCAAAAGACAATGACTGTAATAAAAAGGAGAAAATATTCCAAGGACCAATTTATTATTTATTTAACTTCATTTCAGGACTATTTGTTTCATTCCAATTCAATCCAATTAATTCCACTACAGTTCAAATGAATTGAATTAATTCAAACCAGCCCATTTAATTTATATTTTTAGTCCAACCGTTTCCAATTGATTCAATTCAATCCCATGGGTTCATCCAATTGATGCAATTTAGGCATGAATCCAATTGAATCAAGCAATTTCAGCAATTAAACCCAAATTCCATTCTTTCAATTCAGCTCCTCAATTCTAAAATTCTAGCAAATCAAATCAAGATCCAAATTCCAGCAATCAAAATAAAAAACCCCAAGTTTCCAAGCATTGAAATTCCAAAACTTCAGTTCCCTCTCCATTTTCAAAACACCAGCACATGAGGACGGGAAGACAAGAACCAAAACCAATAGGAACCATCTTCCTCACCACAATAACACTAGAAAATCCCTTCCATTTCCCACAACACCATCAACAGTAACCATCTCCCTCACATAAACCCAGCCAATGCCCATTTTAAAAACAACAAACCCTTCCACCCATCTGACCCATCACTATAATTGGTCTCTAGATTTTTCCCACACCACCAGTAGATCTTTTCTTCCTAGGAGATCTATAACCTTTCCAGCCATTTTTATGACATTTTTACCCCAATATCAATTTCAAACCAAAAAGAAAAGTGATGAATATTTTCATTGTTTCTGCGTTTAACCCTGTTTATGTCAATAATTCTTGTCTATTAATATTTGTGGTGTGAATCAAATATTGTTGGTAATTGTATCTTTATAAAATAATAATAATAATAATAATAGAAAAAATAAATAAATAAAAATTATTTAATTTAGTAATGTAATTTGTTTTATATGGATATTATATATAATTTGGGTTAGGTCAACATGATCTCATCAGAGCTCATTAGAGCTCATTAAATAAGAATGACGACTTTCGAGCCTGTTTTAGAAACTAACTGCATTAAATGGGCCAAAGCCCAATTTAAATGTTACCATCCTCATAGGTCCGATACCCACTTTATATACAACTGAGATGACAAGTCTCTTTTTTATAATAGTTATTAAACCCGGACTGGCTTGGCAGGTCGAACCGGGACCCGGTCAACCCGGTGGCTGGACTGTTCCGGGTTAGGCGAAAGACTGGCAAATGCAAAAACCTAGCAAAACCTTTTTGACCCGGCGGGTCAACCAATGATCTGAGCAACCCAGGTGAGACCCAGCATATATATATATATATACACTAACTTTACTAACAGCAAAAGAAAAGAATAGTGTGTTCTACCCTAATTTCTTTGAAGTTTGAAAACCAAGAGATCTAGTATCTCAGGAACGTAATCCAAATAGATGAAGCCATTGCTTTCCTAAATTTTCAAGCCAAGGTAAGAACCATGTATTCTTTAATTTTAAATGTTATCTAGTTCAAGTCATTTAAATCTTTCTTGCCCCAACAATTTTCAAGACTCCCCATGGAGCAATAGATAGGAAAATTGTGGGTTATTATAGCAAATAGATAGTTAACTAGTTATGGTGAGAGTCATTAATCATAGAAGGAAATGATTGGTGGTTATTAAAGTACAACCTTTTTGACCGGTGAAGATTAGGATTCCAATGTGTTGCATTGGTTTTTAAACTTGGTTTTGTGAATTCACGGAACAACTTTTGAGTTGTTTAAATTTAGGAAAATCATTTATATTGTGTTTCTTATGTTTGTCAAACAATTGAGAATCTACTCATTGTGGAAGAGGTTGCTTGTAAGCATTTAATTGAATAGAAGTTTTTCCATTAATTAGTATACATTTTTGTGATCTTTATTTATATTTTGCTGCTCATGTTGTTTAAACAATCGAGAGTTTATTATTTATGTTGTGACCACTAAGTTGAATTGCAAACTGATGTACACATATGTAGTGTTGCAACTTGTAAAATGATCATTCGTTGTATTAAATTTTTGCATGAGAGTTTTAATGTGTTAGGTAACTGAAATTTTCACACTATATCTTAGGCAAAGCAGTTTTACACATTCTAATGGATAGAGCAGTTTGACAACAATTCATTTGATTGAAGGTCAGGTCTACCCAGTGGAGCATATTTGTGTACGCACAGGATTTAAAACCCATCATTCTCATACTGATTATCTGTTATGATAAATTTCTCTTTATAAGATCAAACTCTTTTTTGCTATTTTAATAAGATAAACTAAATATCTTTTAAGTAGTGTTTGATTTGGTTTATTACAAGTTCTTAAAATATCTTCTCAACATGATAGCACTTCAAATAGTGATCCTTCAACTACTTATTCATCCAAACCTTCAATTTCCATATCAACGTCAAGTGGTATAAGAGGAAAAACAGATTTGGCATGAGATCATTGTAGAGAAGCTCCTGAACTTAGTGTGGAATGTAAGAAAAACAAATTAGTATGTTTATATTATGCTAGAGTTTTTACGGGTGGAGGCATTAATTGATTCAAGCAAGTTTTGGCTGAAACTAAAGAAGAAGTTGAACAATGCCGTAAATGTCCTCCGGATGTTTGTCATTAAATGCTTTTGAATCTTCAGGGGAATGTTGAACAGGAAAAAAAAAAGCTAGAGAAATGAAAGCAAATTTCAATTCATATAATGCTAAACAAAGAGACCATGAAGAGAGGATGATTAAACAATTAGAAGATGATTGTAAAGGTGATGACGATGATAATAATGATGATGATGCTGAAGTCGATGGTAAGAAGCAAATGTTACCACCGAAGGTTGCCAATAAAGGAAAGAGTAAAATCACTAGTACTGTTAAACAATCGACTATAAGTTCTTGAAAACATAAAGAAAATGCAACGTTAGGGTCATATTTTATTTCAAGATTAACTCATGGTGCTCAAAAGTCTCTCTAAAGTTATTGGAAAAATAAAGAAGTTATTGAACGATGTGATCTTGCTATAACAAAATAGATGATTGATGCATATATGTCATTCAATGCTGCTAACTTTGTTTACTATCACCATGCTATAAATGGTATAACAGTCATGGTTTCTAGTTATAAAAGATCAATTTTTCATGCTCTTCGTGGTTATTACCTGGCAAAGGTGATTGATAAAGTGAAGATTTTTGTTGAGAGTTATCGAGAAACTTGAAAGAAGACTGGTTGCACATTGATTGATGATGGATGGATAGATCAACAGAGGAGAACTTTAATTAATTTCTTATTATATTGTCCTAAAGGAACTATTTTTTTAAAAAAAAAATAGTAGATGCATCAGAGGCCTTAAAGACTGTTATGTTGTTGTATAAGTTGTTTAAAGAGGTTGTTTTATTTATTGGGCCTGAAAATATCATGCATATGGTGACTAATAATGTTTCTAATTATGTTTCTGCTAGCAAGTTATTGGTGGAAGAATTTCCTTCAATATTTTGGCCTCTTTGTGCTGCTCATTACCTCAACCTCATACTCCAAGATGTTGGTAAGTTATATAGTTAGTTTGTTCTGTTGTTGATCATGCTTATAGTATTACAAAGTATATTTATAATCATTGTTATCCATTGCATTTGATGCACATTCTTCCCAAAATGCTAAAGCTCATTTGCTATCTTTAGCATTAGCAGAGGAGACTTATTCTCTAGATCTCACCATAACTCTCAAATTATCTTTGTGTACTAAATGCTTTGTAAATTAATGAAATTAATAAGTAAGATTATGAAAAAGGTTTGTTGATAATATGTTGAACTCTATATTTTGGGAAGAATGTGCATCAATTATACAAATGACCGAACCATTAGTTCAAGTTCTACGAATTGTTGATAGTGATGATGGACCTGTTATGAGATATTTATATGAGGCTATCCATTCTGTAGATGAAGAAATGTTGAGGAGATTTCAAAAGAACAGGACTAAGGTGCAACCTTTCCTAGACATCATTAACAATAGATAGAATGGACAATTGTAGAAGAAGCTTTATACAACGGGATTTTGGTTAAATGCTCAATTTCAATATGATGTCAATCTAAGGTGCTTTCCCAGACATCATTAACAATAGATGGGATGGACAATTGTATAGGAAGCTTTATGCAACGGGATTTAGGTTGAATCCTCAATGTCAATATGATGTCAATCTAATGGATAGATATACAAACATTATTTCCGGACTTCTAGATGTTGTTAAGAAGTATGCAAATGGAAATGTAATACTGTTAAGCAAGCTTACAAGTGAAATGAAGTTGTTTAGGAATGCAGAACATGACTTTGGTAGAGTGTCCGCGAGAAATGATCGCACCCTTTTACCTCCAAGTATATTATTATTTTCATATTCAAAGTAATCTTAAAATATTATCTTGACATAATCTTATATATGAATTTTGTATATAGATGAATGATGGGTGTTGTATGGAACTTGTGCTCCAAATCTACAAAAGCTAGCTATATGAGCTTTAAGTCAAACTTGTAGTTCTTCAAGATGCAAGAGGAATTGGAGTATTTTTTTAGCACGTCCACTCTAAGAAGAGAAATTGATTGGAGCATCACGGACTTAATGACCTAATTTATGTCCACTATAATTTGAGATTAGAAAAAGTATTTTCTTTTCTCTAATTCTTAAAAAGTTATTTATATTATTAAGTAGCATCATTAATACTAATATTTTGTACCTTAACTTTGATTTTGTAGAAATTATTGGAAATGATGGACTTATGATCTAATTAATTTTGAGGCATTTTCTGATACTAAAAATTTGGTAGTAGAAGATAATTCATCATCTTTAACAACTAAAGAAGTAGAAATCTTTCATCGTGATTTATCAACCATAACTATTCAAGATATTTTAAATAAAGGTAATATAAGATTTGATCCTTTAGTTATAACTTTGTTTGAAAATAAATTATTGTTTAATATGTAATGTTTATTGGTTAATTATGTTTCAATTGTAGATTTGATAAATATAAATGAGATTGAGAATGACTGTGATAATGAAGATATACAGGAGCATAATGATGTTTCAATAGGCATTAATGAGGTTGGCTCAATTCCATTGGCATTTGATTCAAATTTTGCTCCTATGGCACTGAAGAACTTAATGCCTATATTCAACCAAAGTGTTGTTGTGTTAGAAAAAGTGCGGTCATTCCAATGAGGTCTTGTACTTTGCCATTCTTTTTTTTTTTTTAATTATACTAGTGTTAGTGTTCAACATGTTCTAAAATCTTTTGTTTTTCTTATGCAGTTGAGGATGTTGATTTTTGGATTCTAATGCAAAATGAAGTTAGGATATTGATTTATGAATTCTAATGCAAACGGGAGTTTGAATGTTATTACCTTATATCTATTAAATTAAATTATTTATCTCTAGAACAACTTGTTATTTTATTATTTTTATCTTTAATATCTTTAAATTATATTAAAGGTTTGTTTATTTGAAGACAAATGCACCTTCTAATCTATTGATGCTAATTAATTATGTTAATATATATGTTAATGTGATATTTTTTGTTAATTATGCTAGCATATATGTTAAGGTGATATTTTATGTCAAAACAACCATATTAACGTGTGCCTTGGTTTTTTATTTAGATTGACCCACTAGATCTATGAGCCAGTCATTTTACTACCGAGTTGGGTTTTATAACTATGATTTTTATAAGGATCGATGTTAAAATCCTATAAAAGACAAGTCTTCTTTTTAGGGAACTAATGACAAAATTTTTTTCCTGAATAACCAAAATAATAAGTCTCTTTTTAAAAGGGGCCAATGTCAAGATTTGATTTTTACAAATAACTAAATTAATGAGTTTTTTATTTTTAGAGATTAACATCAAAGTTTCCATAAAATGATTATATATAAAAATTAAAAATAAGCTAAAAATAACCAGAATAATTAATGACAAATCACAAAGATAAATTAATAAAAAAACATATAATAAATATAACTTTTTTTAAGAAAAAATATCATAAAAATAATATCGTTCTTTCTTTAAAAATTAAAATTGAAGTTAAAATTGATCAATATAAAACTCTTTACAATCGTTAAAATCATTGAAGTTAAGTAAAGAAATTGACCAATATATAGTGATATATTTAAGGGAAGATCATCGTTTCTTTATTTAAAAGAAAAGGAAATATCAACTCCAACATACACTAAATCATTTAGTTTAGTTATGGAATAGTGACTTGAATGACAATACTCTTGTTGAAAATTCCAATTTAAAAAACTTAGTAATTTTTTATTATTTAATTTTGAAGAATATTAAAATCAATTTACATATTAATTAATACTAAATCTTTTTTTTAATAATTAAAAAAAAACAAATCTCTCATATCAGCCAGTATATTAAAAAAATTAATAAAATTTTCAAAACACTAATCTCAAAGTTCGGATCCAAAAAATAAAAAGCAATCATGCCTTTTTAATTGAACTCTTCGTTACAAAATTTAATAGATGATAATAGTTAAAAAGGTAAAGGAGGTGCATGTGTACAAAAAGGAATGAATTACAATAAATACTCTTTTATTACTTCAATAGTTTAACACACCCTATTTCCAATCTTTTTGTGTTAAATTCAGCAATATTTATGTTAAATTCTTTCACTTGATTATGGTTTTGGCTTGGAAGCTTTAAATGTCAAAATGTATATGATCAATTGACCTCCAATTTGGACAAATATTGGGGCCGGGGGATAAACTCTACAAAGGAATGTATTTTTTTCAAAGAAAGAGTTTCGTCAAGCATCGTACGTGTGTTCTTACATACCTTTCATGAGCTTGTAATTAAAAAAGCTGAGCTGTGGGTTTTCTTTATATAAAAACCGTTCATGTGTGGACATAACATTTACACCATTGCATGTCCCCGAACATTATTGCTTCCATTATTACTGAGCCCCCACCCACTTAATTGTAAAGTACAATTATTTTTCTTTGTTAAAACTTTGAAATCCATAATTACTCTAATTTGTTTATCAAATCTTATCTTTCCCCAGCCCATATGCTGCCTGCTTGTGAAGAATGAGCTGGATATAAAAGAGTTTTTAAGCATGCTAATTAATGATTAGGGTCCTAAAGGTGCCCTATGGGAGATGCCTTTTCTCCTTCTTGAAGTAGAATGTGGTGGAATTGGCGTGCTTTTGTACATGTCTTGTTGGCTTCCTTCACGCAATTCTTCTTCTTTCTTTAATGGCAATCTTCTTGCCATTCCATCTCTAATCTCCTCGTTCTTGGTGCTTAAGTTAAAGTTGGTATCTCCACTGTTCTTTATTCCTACAAGCTGGATTAAATACCAAGTTAACTTTTGTCTAAAACATTATCCAAGGAAAATAACAAGTCCATCAGGAACAGGAAACTTTACAAATTAATCTAGCTAGCTCCGATTATGGTCACAACATAACTTTTGTTTTTTAAGATGTTTTTTAAATTATTTTCTTACTTAAAAACATTAAATTAATATTTTTTTAGAAGGTTTTTTAAATAATTTTAATAGAATGATGTTAAAAATAAAAAGATAAATAAGTATTTCTAAAAAAGCACATTAAGCTACTTATTACCAAACACACTTCTCAAATCTTAGTACAACCACAATGTCACTAATTGAAAACTACAAGGTAATATTATGTGATAATAATTTGGTGCGCAGAGGGTAGAAATCAAACAAGAGATGCAGCTTTTTGGTATAACAACAATTGTCCTAGTTTTAAATGACAATGTGGGACAGTTTTGTAAGGAAAGGGTCGGTAGAAATCTGATGAGAGAAACGAGAAGAAATTAACTAACCTTACATCCCAAAGAACAGAAACGAAAGGGATCCAGAAGACTACTTTGGTTTACTAAATCAGACATCAAGAGTTTCTTATCCTCAGAAACTGAGAATTATTTTATAAGAGTTCATGAATTCCAAGCCTAACCAAGAAACTTTTCTCCAAAGCCCAGCGCACCATCCAAGGAAAGATCCAAACCCATATCAAAGACTTATGAAGTAAAACAGGCACTAATCCAAAGCCCATCCTTTCTTCTAAAGTCCCTTTCCGTGCTTCACAGCAAAAAACAACTTCCCCGACACAATCCCTCCACTACGTACACTCATTGATAGCCCATCTTATCTCCAAGAATATGATTTTTCGTATTATGAATTGTGTTTTATATTTATACATTAGAATCTGTTTTTTATTCAAAACCCACTAGAAATTTTCAGCACCACACACGCAGGCTATCTATTACTTGCAATGTGAAAACAAAATTTCCACAGAACAATAATCGTTTTCATATAGAAGGCAAAGACTTCTACATCTGAGTCCACAAAATCCACCTAATAAAGACAAGGTGTCGTTTATTTTGTTTTTGTGTGACAACCAAAGAATTAGTTTAGACCTGAGTCGTTTCTATAGGTATGTTCTGAATCCTAAACAATGGGATGCATGGATATGATGAGGTCTCTAAATTATCGATTCAATTCTATAATATCAGCATAAAATATGTGAAACTCTTATTCCTCCATGACGTACGTTCTAGTGAAAACAGTCAAAATGTTAAACATTTTCAAGTAATTTACACTATATATCAATAATTTAGCATTTTTAAATGATTTTTGCCATATTGGAGATGCTCTAAGCAAATTATGGAAAGTAACAATAAGAAGTTTAAGCAAGAAAAATGGACAGAGTTTAGTTCTATTTCTGCATGGAAAATTTTGATTATTTTAGAATGAAATCGGTATTTAAAGAATTAGAATATTCTTTTGACCCCATAAAATCAAATTACTTCTACGAATGTTAAATATCAGGAGAGAAAAAATACTCTGATTACTCGTAGAAAAGGAAAAAGAAAAAAGAAAAGAAACATACCGTGATTTTCTCAAAGAAAACGTGACTTCGCCTGGAGACATTGAGTAATTTGCTGGCATCTTATATTGATATCTAAATTGATTTTTGTTAGCAAAAAATAAAAGGGTTTCTGAGCAAGCAAGAGAGAGGTTTTAGATGGTTTGAAAACCCGGTTCATCATGTTAATTTCCGGTTTGACAGCTATGTTTTGGCTACTGTAATGCACACTAGCTACTGTTTTAAGCAACTTGACTTCAAAGATGAAAAGGAGTCTTTTTCTTGATTCCTCATTTTTTGAACACCCTTTTATTTTGTCTTTAGAAGTTTCTGCTTTTTTGTTATTTCTATTACAGACAACAATTCTTTTGAATCATATTCTTTCCGCTGCATATCTTTATTCTCTTTTACTACATGATTCTGTTCAGACTGTGAAGTCGGCATCTACTGGTCTTCTTGGTTTCTGGAAATGGGAAAGCTGTGTTTTTTTCTTCTGTCTGTTGTGTTCTTGGTTTCTTTGCTTAATGGAGAAACAGTCACTGCCGCTTCAAGAAAAAAGGTAGCCACTGGTGCAAGAACCCGTGATGCATCAGAAGAATGGGGATATGTAGAAGTTAGACCAAGTAAGCAAACTGTTTCAGTTTTCATTCTTTATATTTATGTATGTATGCTATTAGTAATTGAAAATGTGCCCATCTTGGTTTGTGTTAAACAGGAGCACACATGTTTTGGTGGCTTTATAGGAGTCCTTACAGAGTTGAAGATTCATCCAAACCATGGCCAATCATTCTTTGGTTGCAGGGCGGACCTGTGAGTACCTAATTGCTAATGTTTGGTATCAAAATGCTCCATTAATTAATGTTTGGTTTGACAAAACAGGGAGGATCGGGTGTTGGGATGGGAAATTTTGAAGAAATTGGGCCGCTGGATACCTATCTGAAGCCCCGGAATTCGACATGGTTACAAGTCGCTGATCTGCTCTTTGTGGTAATTCTCATCCACTATCTATATATATATTTTTTCAGGATTTCTCTCCTATTTGACTTATTCTTTGAGGGGATTGCTCAGGATAATCCAGTTGGCACAGGATACAGTTTTGTGGAAGAGGGTGATGCAGACTTGTTTGTCAAGACTGATGACGAGGCAGCAAGTGATCTAACTACTCTGTTGGAGAAAGTATTTAACAGGAATGAGAGCCTTCAGAAGAGTCCTTTGTATATTGTAGCAGAGTCTTATGGAGGCAAATTTGCTGTCACCCTTGGTTTATCAGCTCTAAAAGCTATTGAAGCAGGAAAACTGAAACTTATACTTGGAGGTAATCATTAATTTCTTGCCAGCCAATCAATCTTCTGTTAAAGAAACACGATCGAAACAAATTTACAAGCTATTTCTGCACACGCAGGAGTAGCGTTGGGTGACACTTGGATCTCACCAGAAGATTTTGTGGCAAGTTAATTAGTCTTGTTCGCGTATTTCATCTCTTGTGTTAATTAGAGAGAGAAGATTATTTTCCCTGCTGCATTTTTGGATTCTGATATTACAAATTGAAGTTTCCAGCTTTCATGGGGTCCTCTTCTAAAAGATTTATCGAGGCTCGACAGCAACGGACTTCAGAAGGCAAACAGGTCCAGGCTATTGCCGTGTTCTTAATGAAAACAAATTAAATATTGACAAATTGTCTTAGTATTAACATCTTTTATTTTACAATACAGCCTGGCTGAGAAGATTAGGCAGCAAATCCGCGAAGGTCAGTATGCTGACGCAACAAATTCTTGGTCTGAGCTTGAGCGAGTGATTAGTGCTAACAGCAATTCTGTGGTATTCTTTGTTGTTCTCTTAATTTTCATTTCTTTTATGATCAGAATTCAACAAACAATTTGAATTGTATATTTTTGTGGCAATATTCTCAGGATTTCTATAATTTTTTATTGGATTCTGGATCGGACCCTTTATCTCTAAGTACAGCTGCGGCTGAATTATCGCAAAAAAATGCAATGAAGAGCTACTCGAGGTATATCAGCTCTCTGAGGTCAGCACTTCCAGGAGGTGGTGTCGGTGATCTTGATAGCATAATGAATGGGGTCATTAAGAGAAAGCTTAAGATAATCCCAGCTAATTTCTCGTATGTTTCCTTCTTGCTCAAGTAATTAATTATCATCTAATTAAGAAGCAATTAATCAATCCATCACCGAACAATCTTTTCGGTGTTTAATTACAGATGGGGAGAGCAGTCCTCTAACGTTTTCAACCAGATGGCAGGCGATTTTATGAGACCGAGAATTAATGAGGTGCTGTCCTAATTCTCTTTGTTCAATTACTAGCTAGGTCAAGCTGATTAGATCCCAGAATTCCATGGTTAAAGAGCTTGATTAGATCCCAGAATTATTATTATTAAGTTATTTTATTTATTCATCTCCTTGTCTTTTGTAGGTTGATGAACTCCTAGCCAAGGGAGTGAATGTGACTATATACAATGGGCAGGTATGATTTCTCTCCATGCTAGCTAGCATGGACCTTGAGGAATGGTTTAGGGTCCCCATGCATGGTCCACCATGTGCATCATCCATCCCATGTGCATCATCCATCCCATGTGCATCATCCATATGTCTATAAATCATTGATGTGAATATTAAAATATATATCTTGTCTATTATTTATTAAGAAGCAAGCTAGATAAAATTAAAATTAATTATAATTTAATTAGTCCATGTGCTCTTATGATTTAGTCCTTATTTTTTGAAAAGCATAACATGATGTGCTATTAAAATAATCTAAAAAGAAATTAAGGGCTTAACTTTGATTAACAAGTAATTAATTAAGCTAATATGATGATTGTATAGGATAATCTTCTCATCTTTAAAACAATAAATTTATTTCCTTGCTTGTTATATATAGCTCGATCTCATTTGTTCAACCAAGGGAACCGAAGCATGGGTTGAAAAACTCAAGTAAGAGTGTGCTTTATTTTTCTTTTATTAGATATTATCATTACTACTTTCCTCCTCTATATATATATATATATATATATAAACTATGCTAAACTATGCTAAACTATGCGATCATCAGACTGATAATTATACATTTTTCAGGTGGGAAGGGCTCAACAGTTTTTTGAGCATGAACAGAACTCCTCTTCTTTGCGGTGCAGAAGGACAGCTCACAAAAGGATTTACCAGGTCGTACAAAAACCTGAACTTCTTCTGGATTCTTGGGGCAGGCCACTTTGTAAGTCAAAACCATACCATCCTCCAGTGTTTTAGCCTTATTTATTTTAAGTTATTTTAGGAAAATAATGAACTTATTATTTCTCATTGAAAAATTAAAATTGGAAGCCATAAGCTCATAGAGTTTTCTCGTAGAGCTTGGTTTCAGCAGTGAACTTAAGTATAGTTTAATAAAATAGCTCAGAAAATTAAAAGAAGTTGAAGAATAAAAAGTTGTTTTAAAATTGGTGGTAAAATTAATGGATTTAATTTTGTAACCATTACTATAAATTCTAGAGTTTTTATTTTAAATATCTATTTAATAAACAAAGTTGAGAAAAAAACAATTTCAAGAATCAAATATATAGATGATTAGGGAAATGTATCGGTTTTTGGTGTAAGAATAATATTTAGAATTTGATTTGTTAACTGTAAGTCCTTAATTATTTAATTTAAAAAAATAATACCTAAATCTATTTAAAAATAAGAAAAATTATGTGATCATAAATGTGAAATATTGATAATAAGTTAACCTCAAAATTAACATTTTAAGAGATTTTATTTTGTAGAAGGTAAAAAATATAAGAGATAACATAGAAAATTATAAATCTTCATGTACTAATATTTTATTTTCATTACCAAAAAAATGTGTATAATTAATTTACTATAATTAAGAAAATCTAAAAAGAGCGAAACACTAAATTAGACGGAAAAAAAAAAAAAAAAAAAGGTGCCAAAAGGTTGAAGGTTAATAATGATGATTTATTAGCACTACTACATTGAAAGCACTGAGAGGCTATTATGACTTTTAAACTTCGGCCACCCCACTTGCTCAAAGTCACGTGTGACTCAATTATCTGTCATTTCACTTTCATGCACTCCACATACTAATTATGGAGTGAGTTAGTGTATCCATGTTGCTTGAAAAGTCATGCTAACCCACCATGGTGGGTGTAGGTGTCCAATGGTTTGAGTTAAAAATTCTTGTACACCAATTTCTATTGATCTAAACTCAAAATCAAGTACAAGCCAGATTTATTTTTATCTAGTTTTTTATAAAAAAAAAATAAAAAATAAAAAACCCTAAAACAATGTGGTTTAAAAAGAAATATATCGACCTACAACTTAACCCATAATTTAAGTCCCGAGTTGGGTCAATCTTGGGTTAGGTCTTATAAGTATGATTCTAAGTTTATCTTTCCACGTGCATTTAAGGAACTCGGGTTTCAATCTTTTACTTCCAAGACTTCAAGTCATAACTCCGGTTAAATTTAACTTATTTTCTTTGCTAAATTACGTGAACGGGAGCAACTGAAATCATTATAGTAATCTATAATAAATAAAAAGTCATTATCTGTAACGATGGTATTCTAGGGAGTGTTTTGGTAAGTGAGCCCATTTTAAAAAAATTAATTTGTTAAATAACACATGAGGAAAAATAATTAGAAATCTAGCACAATTGAGAGAGTCACATGTGACATTTGCGACACGCGAGTTGCATATGCCATATGCAACTCCACTGTCCATCTGCGACTCATTTTTCACAGATGGTATATGCGACTCTTTTAACAGATGCATCCAAGAACAATCTACTCTACCATCAACTCCCTACAAAAAAAAAAATAGCAATTTGCACAATTACAAATAATCAGTTCTTCATCATTAAAACACAATTCACATGAGCAGCACATAATATATTAAATCGCAAATAACAAATGTACACTGTCAATTAAGAAAACATAACATTTTATTCAAATTATACATTTATTCACAATTATCTTAACATGTAATTATATATAATAATCTCCTCAGCTTATAAAACTCGAGTTCGGGTATGTAATATCCATATAGGTTTGAGGAGGACCAATATCATCCCAACTCGTGGACAGTTCTAGGTATAGTTTTTAAACCCGACCCGGTATGATGATCAGGTCACGGGTTAGATGGATTGACCCGGATCAACCCAAAAAAAAAAAGAATTGGATGGTATATTTTATATGAATGTCTTCCTCCTTTCAGTCAAATTAATTTATATCCTACATTAAAACTAAGAGAATAGTGCAGGCAAAGCATTAAATATTACAGCTTGAAAATTTCTTATTCATGATATATACACAGGAAAGTCTTCCATGCCATCATGGAAACAACACCCTTTGACTTCATTGCAGACAAAGGTAATTTTGTTTCTAAGTTTGTTGCCATCATGCTCTGTGAATATTTTAAAACTAGAAATGAAAACATAAAAGACTAGTTTGCCCAAAACTGGGGAGATGCAAATAAAGAACTAATTCAGGAATCATGACTTCCTAGATGAAAATACTTAATTAAATAATATGCAAAAATTACCAACCTTGGTAATTTAATAACCAGCATGTTTTTTTACTTAGATGAATCAAGCAATAAAAACAGAAAAGATATATAGTTTACTTGAACATTTCTGCCAGCAAAAAGAGGTTCTCCAAATGTCCGGTTACTGGTTTGCTTAAGCAATCAGTAAAGAATAGGGATTTGAGAGAGAAGAATGGTTTAGAAAAGAAATAACCAACATGGAAGAATCAACCAATAAAAAAACAAAATATAAATAGTTTACCTGTAAAAATAGGGTTCTCCAAGTGTGGTTACATGTTAGTTTAAGAAATCAGAAAAGAAAAGCGAACTGAGAGAGAAGAATGGTTTAGAAAAGAATGGTAGCACAAAGAGTGGAAGAGATTGAATGTTAATAGTAGGTTCTACAGCTGCTTCGTCGACTCAAACAGACAGATTAGGTTTTCTGTCTTCGACTCTTCAATGAAACTGTGATGTTTTACTATATATATTCAAAAAACACAGTCGGGTCTCATCTGGGTTTACCCGGGTCTTATGGGTCCCGGGTCGACTAGGTTTTTCCAGGCCAAATCCTTGGATGGTTTTTTCTTAAACCCGGCCTAGTTTCATCCCCAGGTCACCGGGTCCCAGGTCAACCCGTCGGGCCGGGCCAGGTTTTAAAACTATGGTCCTAAAACGCTCATGGATGGGCTTAGGATGTTTTTAGACAGGTCAACATCCCCAACACTTCCACAATAAGCAATCTCATCTTCTGTTAGTGTTGTTTCAAGACGTTTAATCTCCCTAACCTCTTGAAGTCCGCCACAATATAAATTGAGCTTGGTGTTGGCCACAATATGTCACATCTCATCAACACCTTCACGAATTGTCATTGCTGTTTTTCGAACTTCTCATACCAAGTAATTAATTTATATACATACATTAAGAACCAATTAGTAGTCATCATCCACAATAAAATTATTCTAGTATTTAATAAATGTAAAATATTATTGCACACTAATCGATTCCGTCTTGGATACCCGAAGGCATAGTACATTGAATTATGTGGATGTCTAGGGAAATGCGACTAGGTCGGTGTAATGAAACGGCGTATAATGGATATATACTATGTCTTGTAGGTATCTATGTCAATTGTAAGTTGTCGCTCCTCAAAAACACGATCTCTCATAGCATCCTAAAGATCAAGGTAAGATGCATGAATTACCAATCAATTCCCCTTCCATTTACCTTGACGACTAACACTGTGCAACTCCTTTCTAGTATCAACATAATCCAGTATATGCTGAGATAATTCAAATTGTCGCATTACCCGATCTGGACAATGCATCTCAACAATGTCAAAGCAATTTAAAGGGACTTGTACTAACCAAATGTCAGATCTCTCACGACATATAGGCAAAGCTTAAAGTATCAAGTTCTTCATATATGGCAACTATATAACCTATCAAAAGATATAAAATAGTTATCTCAAATAATAAATTGAAACTAAATAATTAACTTTAAAATAGCAAAAAAAAATTAATTACATTTGTAATATATACCAGAGATGTGATTGTTGTGCGTCCAACTTATCCTGATAAAACTCGTGGACATAATTGGGATTTACTGTAAAATATCTAGTCACACATCATTTAACAAGACAACCCACAAAGTTAGTATATTTCCTTACATTTAAATTATATAAATAACATGTTGACTATAATCAACTATATTTTATTATTACCTGAAATCAATTGAGAGTGGCCTCTAAGTGATAGTGTCAATCATGTTAATACCCTAGCTCTCTGAACACCCGATATGAATATACTCTCATGTCTAGAATTATGTTAATGAGCATTGAAAATTACAAGTTAATATTTAAAATTTCATTAATTCTAGTAATTAAATAATTTAAAATACATATACCTAAAGAAATAGAAGACACCAGGCAATTTGTCTTCTTTTTTTTAGACATGTTTTGTATAGTTGCTGATATAGATATGGAAGAATGGCTCCCCCAACTGTAATTTGAAATGGCACAAAAATCATCAAGAATCATCAGAAAGTACAACGAAACTGCATTTTCAATAATACTCGTGAAAATAAATCCTCTAAACATGTGTAATATGTATGCCCGAGCATACATAATTAATTGGTTTGTTGTCACATCTACTAAGGGGTATTAAAATTATCGCCCAACCATGTCAACCTGATGTAGTCGCCCTTATAAGTATTGGTTTGAGGCATTTGTCCTCATAGACAATCACATAACAAATCTATATCAATCAAAACTCTATTGTTGGTCATAGATGTCTTATCTATCAAAAGACTGATCAACATCTCTACATCCTGGAGTGTTGGTGTCATCTCACCAACACATAGATGGAAGGTGTGCATCTCGCGCCTTCATCACTCCACCAATACTGCAATCAATGCATGGTCAAAATTTATGCGACGCAACTGACTAATCTTATAAACACCGACCTCAATAACATACGGATGCATACGTTCATGCAACTCCATCAAAATATGTTGTCTAGGTGTCACTGGATCCCCGCCCTAAATATCAAACAACTTAGTTAAATCATCAATATAAATCTTTAGAATATTTATCTGACCTCATCGCTCTATATATCATTGGAACGATGTTGATCCTGCATAAATAACAGCGACCTATCATCAGTAACAAGGGTGGCCCTGCCTGTTGACACTCTTAAAAGAGGTTGAACCTCCTTTAGTCCAAACCATGTCTATCTCAAGGTCCTGTATAAAAAAATTGTTAGCATTTGCAATTAAATTAAAGTTGACATAATTTTAAAAAAATGAAAAAAATAACATACGTTATCTAGTTTCATAAGTTTTTCTATTATGACCCCTTTGACTGCATATATCATATCTATTCAATGTGTCCCTCTCTAGCATCCATCTCATTATGTAAACAAGTGGATTTTCTTTGACCCAAGAATAAGTATATGCAGGCCACAATGACGTATCATACAAACGTTAAAAATATGAACTATATGCATTTTTATATGACAAGTTGGAATAGAATTCATTTACAAATTGTACATAGTTCATATTTCATAAAGTGCAACATGAAATTATATGTAAGCATGGTCGATGATACAATTATCATTTGCCACAAAAATAAGTTGCTTGATTGATGTTAATGTGAGCATGGTCTCACACTTCTCTTGTAACACTAGCTATAGAGGTGTCTCAGATTGAAATATATCACCTTTAATATAAAAAAGAAAAGAGATATCAGGTGTGATCTTGAAGTTGTTGCATCAGTAAGTATCTTAGCTAGGACCTTTGAAGACCACAACATATCACGACTTAAAAATTCTTCAATTTTTTCTCTACACTCCACAAAAAATTTATTACACATAAAAAAAATTATATTATAGATGAAACAGGCAAGCCACAAATAGTTTTTAAAAAATTATTAAAAACCTCCAAGTTTGTGGTCTTGTCATAACGACGACCACCATAATCATAAAATAATGCCCACTTTTCTTTAGGTTTAGCATCTAGCCATGCTCTAATTGCATCATTTGTCTCTACCAACTCCTCATATAAAATGTCAAACTCTTATTTAGAATGGTGTACACACATCTTATGTAACGTATTTTTCAAGAAAATATTTTTTAACTTTGTGTTGAAATTACTCACAAAGTGTCATGAACAATATCGATGATATCCAATAGGTTTCGGAAAAATACGTTCCATGGAAATTTTTATCACCATATGTCTATCTGATATAATACATAACCTAGTTTGTCCCTCAATCACATATCGACGAAGCAAATCCAAAAAATCAACTCCAATTATTGTTCGTCTCTTTTTCCATAATAGAAAAACACAACGGATAATCTCTATTTTTCATATCATAAGTAATTGCAACCAATAATTTAGCTTTGTACTTCCCATAAAAATAAGTATTATAGAGGGAGAGGAGTGTTTAAAGATGCTAGGGGGTGTTTTTTTATGGTAAAGAGAGATCTCGGCGGATGGTGAGAGTAAAAGAAAGGGGGAGAAAGAGGATGGTAATTTTTAATTCAAAACAGGTTGCAAATACTATATGCGACTTGCCTGTGACAGACAAAATCTACTACTCATTTAAGTTCATTTAAGTGAGTTAATTTTCTAATTATTTTTTTAAATATATCTTTTTTTTCCTATGTTAAAATAAGAAAAAACTCTTATACCAGGTATGCATTAATGGTGAAAGTACTAATCATGATGTCAGCAGCATTAGATAGATTGGTGGTAACCACTGTGTGCAAAAAAAGAAAAGAAAACAGTACACTGACAAACCTTGAGAGGAATAGTACAGACATAGATAATCTTACTTTATCTTAAAGAGGTGATTCATATTTCCAATTCAAACTTCAAAGTGTACGCATAGTTGTTGTTTTTCATCTTCTGTATAATGCCGGGCTACAGGTACCAGTAGACCAACCCTGCATTGCATTAAAAATGGTGGGGCAAATCACACAGTCACCAGCAGCAGAGGCAGCTGCTTCTGCAAAGAAAGACCAGAAGAGCAAACATGAAATGAGAAAAGTTTGGTGAGAGAGATCGTGCACAGTTTGAAGCAACTACAGGCGAAAACTAGTACGCATGGAGAACTACAAAAACAAAGATATTTATATAAGATAAAGTGGCTGCTGTTGCAGAGCTTGCTTCTGATTATTGCTTCTTTCATGGGAAATAATTTAATTATCTGGTTTCAATTATTTTTCCACTATTGTTAATTTTTCAGTTAATTTGAATGTCCATTACGCTACAAGAAAAAAAATAATTGAAGTGTAGAACTAAATAAAAGATAATTACAAAAAGAGGATTCAGGGCCAAACCGTGCACGTGTTTTTACTCAAGGGACAACAGAAAAATTGAATTTTTTAAAAAAAAAGTTATACATTGATCACATTGTCGGTGACATACTGCTTGATTTTTAAATATAAAAGGCTGAGTTTTTCAAAAAAAAAAAAAAAATGAGACCTTATTCTCTTTTTCTATGTTTTCGACGTTATATTTTGATTGAAAAGCTTTCTTACTTGGATAGACTGATTTTTATATAAAATTAGAATTGTGGTAATTTTATTATAAGAAGTTAATAAAAAAATACTTGAGTTAATTTGAAATAATCTACCACCAAACCTTTGATTGATTAAAGCCTCATGAGGATAACTTCATAAAAAATAAACTAAAACAAAAAAAAAATTTAATTCTCAATCAATTTAATATAGAATGATGAAATTGAAAAACAAAGTTAATTAGAAAAAAAAATTTAGTCAATCGAGTTAACTCGTCAAGTTCGTGATTCGAGTCATAAGACTGGAATAACCTTATAAAAAGTAAATTGTAAAAAATTATGAAGTTCAACCCCTCAATAAACCTAATCTTAAAGGATGGAATTGAAATTAAAAAATATTTAAAAAAAGCACAAAAAATAACTCGAGTCAATTCTAGTTGAACTACAAAACTCGTGATCTAATTCATGAAACGAGAATAACTTCATATGAAGAAAATCAAAATAAATCATGAAGTTTAATTATCGATCAACTCAATGTTAAAGGATTAATCTTAAAAAAAAAAAAACTCTAGTCAACTCATCAAACATGTGGTCCAAATAATAAAAATAAAATAACCTCATACAAGATAGATAGAAAAAAATATGAATTCAAATTCTAATAAATATAATATTAAAAAATATAATTGATATTTTTTAAAAAAATATTATTATAGTGAATAAATACTATGAGAAGGGATACAGCAAAATCCACTCCTCCTTTGTTTTTTTATTAAAATTAAAATTAAAAAAAAAACAATTAAACAAATTGTTACGTATTACCTTTTGGCCTTGAAATTGGGCATAGTGATCGTAACTTATACCACAAAGTAAGTGAGCTTAATAAACGAAAAGGTGAAAGGAGAGGAGAGAGAATTTCACCACCTTCATGCATGGACTTGTTTTCTTACGTGTGAAATTATGATAATAAAAAAAAATACAATAAATGATAACACTTACCATTGTTATAAGCCAAGGATTGATGGAATCATTTGATCATTGTGTAGAAAGAAGGAAGCAACAACAGGAGGTTTAGGCAATACCAAAAGCAACAGTTATGCACGTGAAGGGGAATCAGTTGATTGTTTGTAGTTAGTTGAGAAACTAGTTGTTAGTTATAGCTAGTTAATCAGCTGTATTGATGTATAAAACAAGCATTGTACAGAAAGCTGGTCATTCAAGAAATAATATAAGAACAATTGCAGAAATTTCAGAACTCTCTTCTCTCTAATTCCCTCTTTTCTCCCTCAAATTTCTTTCTAAACAACTGTTTGTTAAGGCAAGTCCTTAACAATTGGTATTAGAGCAACTTTTCAAGGCCAAACAGAGGTTGTTTCTACACAAAACAATTAACAATGGTGGAAAACAACCAAGGGAAGGTTTTGAAGAGAAGGTTTTGAAGAGACTTTACTTGCAAATGGAAGCCATGTTAGCAACCCTCTTATCCTCAAGACCAACCAAGCAAAGAGGCAATGAGGTTCAAAAGAATCATCCTTGGTGATTCTTTCGCCAGCCAAATCAGTACAAGCAGAAGCCATTCATTAGGATGATTTAAAGTCCAGGGTTGTTCTAAAATGATTGAACTTTCCAAAGTTATCCATGTTCGCAACTTGAGCATGAGATTTATAAATGACTTGTGTTCCTGAGATTTATACATGACTTATGTTCCTGCTATTCGGGATTATAATGAAATTTGTTGTGCTTCATGATAAAATCAAGCTTTCCTCCTAAAACAAGAAGTTATTTCAGCTATCAATGCTCTTCAATACTATAAAATTAGCGTTTTCTTTTTATACTTTAAAATTGAACACCACCAGAATCCAGAGAAATGGAGCAATCAAACATTGTGGCTGCAAAGTTGACATGCCATTCCTCATGAGTTCTTTCTTCATTTACCTTCTGTTGTACAGTAGAAAACAAAGCAAAGAAAGGGAAGAAAAGACAACTATTGCACAGCATAATAATGCAGCAGTTCAGAGGGCAAAGAATGGGAAGAAAAGATTTGCTTTGCATGACAAAGCAAGGATCCATTTAGAAGAGTGGTCGGATGTAGTTGAAACTAAATTTTACCACTACCATAATTTTAAAAGTGTTTGATTAATTAACATAGTTTTACAAGATCCATTATTTCAATTATAACGTGATTCAAAATTACATTTGACATTCCCACATAGGGTAAAACCATATATTACACGATATACAACCTAGCATAATCAAGGACATGAGACTCTGCAATATACATTATTCATGTTACAAAAAAGGGAGGAAAAAAAAAAGTAGAGTGCAAGATTTTATATACCCAAAACCTAGCATGACTGTTCAAAGTCACGCACAGCTCACTCGATTTTCTCTATGACTTCCAACCTGGTTTTCCTCTTCCAACCTTTCATTGTAGCAACTAGGTTGATCAACCCAACAATTTGATTTTTTCTGTATTCCTGAAAAGGAAATGTGCATTTGTGTTATTAATAGACAGATTGAAACAGTAAAAGTATATTGAAAATTATAGAACACTTCCTTAATGCCAGCGCAGAATATTTCTTACCGGGTGAGCTCGAGCCCAGTGTACATACTCAGTTTCTGGAAGATAGTAAGCCTGTATTGGTTGATAGAATGAGAACACCGATTAATAATCTTGATAATGAAAATGTTGCCTAGGCATTTCTAACTGAGAGGGGCATCCAAGAAACGACGCAAATTGGTCAAACTGCAAGCCTCCAACGTCACTATTAAAACATTTCTCCTCCAATATACTTTTTAAGAACTTGTTGGATAGAATATACCAGGTCTTACCTTTATGAAAGTTTCAACCATTTGTAATTTTGGCTTGACATTTACAGCGACAAAATGTTGTAGGCCATTGATCAATACCTGAAAGGATTTTAGATAGCACATAAATTTATCACTTCTCAGGAGGTGCAAAAAGTAGGGGCAAAAAGGAAACACAGTTTTTTTTTTTTTTTTGTAACAGCTATGAGAGAACCTGAAGATCTAATGACATAAGGGCTCGTCCTTCATTACCACACCTCTTCACCCGTGATAGACCTTCAATGAGGGTTTCAGCGACAATTTCGAGACCATATTCTAAAAGGCGGTCTTGAACCTAGGAAGATAGAATAGTTTAAACTAATTAGTTATTTACATTTTGAAACATGAAAAGAAACATTTATGTTAGTACAAAATTACAACAGAGTCAGTCACAAGAGTGGAAGTTATTAGTTAAATAATTCTTTTATAGATAAAAGAATATGTTATTAGATAATGAGAAGAAAATAATACAAAAGCAAAGATCGTGAATCATGGCAAGATAAAGAAAAGTAAGCAGCAAGAAACAAAACCATGAAAAAAGGCACTGCAGTCCCACTAAATAATTGCTAAAGACACCCCTGTAACTGCCCCTCCAGTTAGAAGACCACAAGAAAGCCAAGTAGATTATTCTATCTCACCACAACCACTTTGGAAAGAGAGTAATTACTCCATCCAAACAATAAACATAGCACATCCATAAAAGATTAAGGACCTCCCCCTCCCAAAACCCACAAAAACATTTGCAAAAACTCCTCCACTTGCCCGCTGCTCACTACAGAAGGCAAAGAATCCATTCCGCATATCCCAAGCCACCTAGTGTTACATAAAAAGTTAACATCATGTCTCCCCACTGTTAAGAAACACAGAACTTAACTATTGTATGTGAAGTGCTCATTAAACATCCATGATTTGCAAGTACTTCATGTTAATATATTTTTTTTCCTCCTGCTTAGTATCATCACAACAAGTTTAGAGTACAGCGACACAAGAAAATTATGCCAATTATATCAGGAAAGGTCAATGATTAGGAGGATTGTTAACTGAGTTACTACCAGAAAATTAGCCAGCCTAAGAAACTCATTTATTTATCAGTAGATGTGCACAGACACATGCATTCAAAGTGCTCCTGTATCCAGAATGTAAAACATCATAATCCTTCAGATGTTAATCTACCAAATATTGAGATAGCAAGAAAACAAATTATGAATTTCTAGTTGTACATTCTGTATTCAAAAATTTTGAGGATGCTGCTCCTCACGAGAAGCAGATCAGCCATTACCTCTTTGTGAATACCACCATGTGCAAGCCTCGTTTTATAGTGCTTAAATTCTCCCAACAGTAAATCAACATACCTGTCAATATACCCAAAAGGAGATTATAAAATGATAGCAGTATATTCTGCTAGATACATAATTATTGTTAAAGTAATCCCTGAACATATTAAATAATTGCAAGGGAAATCATGTCCTCATATATCAAAAATCAAAAGCTAACATAATCAACATGAAGCCCTAATTCCATTGATTAACATGGGTCAAGCTCAAGCATGGGGTGTCACAAAGGAAAAAGCAGAAAGGGAGAGGACTAAGGTCATGACCATAAAAAAGCTCCAAAGCAATGGGTTATCATCAAACAGAAACTCAACCCTAAGTCAACCAGAGTTGGTGAACAGACCAGTGCATCAAAAACTTCAATTGATCGCACAAATTGCACTACAAATACTAGAAGAAACGAAAGAAAAATGGTATGGTATGGAAGTTATGAGATCATAAACTTGAACAATATTAATGAATAGATTATTAACATAAAACGAAAGAATGAAACAAACCCATTGTGCTCTAGCCCAAGCTCTTTTACTTCCCATTTAGCATTAGCAATCCGATCAACATACCTGTAAAGAGTGCTTGGTGTTAAAGATGGTATTAATGACCCAGACAAATATTGTAACTAAAGAAATATTATATATTCTTCAGCTAATTTTTTTTTGGCTAATAGGTAACAAGGTTCATGGAATCTAAATTTTAGGTTGTATTTTACATGGGAAACTGATCATCTGAAGTATAAGCAGGCATTGAAAACCAGCCAGTTGAAGGCTTCTTATGCACAGTGAACAATTAAGATTCATCGTTTATCTAGGTAGTTATCACTATGCCTTTCAAACAGATAATTTGATGCGATCTAAGCAATACTAAAAGATCAGTTAGAGGTTTTAGTTGATCCAGTAACAAGACTTAAAGCTACGAGGTTTAAAAAATCTTTCAATTGATTTCTTCAATATACATGGACTCAGATGGATTTCAAGAAGATATTAAATAATAAAATACATGCCTTGATTAATTTACTTCATGTTCCACAACGGCTTGTAAGTGGACATTCAAACATTACAAAAATAATGGAATAAGAAGATTCAAATTTATCAATTTTGACCTTTCGTTACTGTTTTGGTAATAATTGAAGCTACATTTTAATGTCATTCCAGTTGCATTGGAAAGTAGACATCCATAGTCATTCATAGTTTTTCAGTGATATATGGCACGCCTTCTAATTCATTAAGATGAAAGAGAACCATGCGCTTGAAGTTTAGTTTCAACTTTGCCAACAGATTACGAAAACAACTTTAGTTTTATTTAAATTAATTGAACTATTGTTTTATTTATTTTTTAGTTATTATTATTAGACTTTTAGAGATGTTAAGAGTTTTTTATTGAAATTTTGGTTCATTGAATTATTATTATTTATTAAGGATATTCTATCAAACTTAGAATTCTTTCTAGTATAAATACTCTTTTGTACAAACTTTTTAGAAAAAGACTATTTTTTAATAAAGAAATCAGCATTGATTGGGTGATGCTCATACTAAATTCTTGATTGAACTAACAAACTCTTCAAATGATTGATCACCTTCGTTGTAATTTTATATTACTCATTCGTATCTCTTTATAGGCGTAGGGTGAGAATGATCAGTGCATATAACTTTGATTTTCCAAGGCAAGTTCTTGTTGGGTCAAGTTGTAAACCATTCAAATGTGATTTCAACATATCTTGGAAAATGTCCGCTTCAGTTGGTATTACAGCTTATGTTATTATCAGATTATATCCTTTTAATCTTTAGATTGTATCATTTCTTGATTTCCTTTGTTTCTACTTTCACCTAGGGTCTTATTTCAGAGTTTGCGTTAAACCCTATATCAAAAAAAAAAATTCATATTGCTTAGTTTCTTGATTTTTTCCAAACACATCAAAAAAAAATTATGTTCTTGGTCTTTATCTTATATCTTTCTTGATTTCAGTCTATAGTAAAAAAAAAAATTCTTGTTTTTGCTGAATTGTGAGGATAAAAAAAAAAGTTAGAGGGAAAAATTGCAAGAATTGATTGAATTGACAAGATAGGACATAACCGAATACAAGCCTTTAAATTTTAGAGTTGGCTGAAAGTTTCTTGAATATTTTCTTGATTTTTCTAAATAGGTAAACACCAAATCTTGGTATTGATGAATCGAATTCTTATTTTTTTCTTGGATTATCTTGCCTTTTTTCATTAAAATTTGGCTAGTGTAGATCTTTCTTGCTTTATTTTAAATATTTTCTTGAAATTCTTGAAGTTTAATCTCGACTTCTTGAATTAGTTAGGTTTTTTTTAATCTTTAACATAACTTCCTTGTCTTTTCGTTATTATATTTCACATGAATTTACATTGTTATTTGTAAATTTGTCCAGAAATGTTTTTTTTATTAGTTTCGTATATTTCTTGATTCTTGAGTCTTCATTATTATAAAACCATTGCGTTGTTTTGATTGATTATTTGATAAATTATTTAGTTACCTTTAAGAATCTAAGTAAAGGAATAGTAAGGTAAAAGGCATGATAAGATTATTCAATAAAAAAGCTCGATTGAATTGTGTTAAACACGAGTGGAGTGACATTATTAAATCGAGTGTAAACACATGAGGAATTGAGGAAATTTTTCTTTGCTACTAACCTTTATTGCAGGTATTCACAATGTCATCAAAAAGTATGACACAATCAAAGGCGAAGGATCTTTTAAAAAGACAAGATAGGTTGGAGGTAAAGATTGAGTTTTGATCGGAAAGATGGATAAATTAAATATTGAGATGATTAGTAGACATAATATTCATAGTTGTAAGGAAAAGAAGGTTAAAGGTCTACTAGATGAGCATTTTCTCTTCCAGATAAAAGTGTAGCTGAAAACTCTGATGATGATAAAGAGAATATAGTTAATCATGGAAGAAAATCTTGTACACACCAAAATCTCTTATATGGCCAATGAGAGAATTTGGTAGTAGATCTTGACCAAATAAAAATTTCAACCAAGAAAAGAATTTTGATGATCATGATGATTTAGATTGTAATTTGGGTAGCAAAAAACTTAAAATTTCAGCATTTCAGAGAAAAAATGATTCATAGGCTTATTTGGATTGGAAAAGAATGTGGAATTTGTATTTGATTGTCATCAATATTCGAAGGAAAAAAAAAAGTAAAACTTGTAATTGAATTCATAAATTATTTTATATTTGGTGAGATCAACTTATTACATGTAGAAGGCGTAATGGAGAAAGACCCATTGACATATGGAAGAAAATAAAAGCAATCATGAGAAAAAGATTTGTCGCATTACTATAAAGAAGTATATAATAAATTGCAATCTTATATCAGAGTTATAAAAGTGTTGATAAGTATTTTAAGGAGATGAAAATAGCTATGATTAGAGCTAATGTTTCTGAAGATAGGGAAGCTATAAAGGGTAGATTTTTAAATGGTTTAAATAGAGATATTGTTAATATGGTTGAATTGCAATATTATTTAAAAATTGAATATAGGGTGCATGTGGCTATAAAAGTGAAAAAACAGTTTAAAAAAAAAAGTAGAGCAAGACCAAACGGCTATTTGGAATCTTCTCGAGGTTGGAAGTCGAATTTCAGGAGAGAGAGGAATGCACAAACAAAGTTAATAACAATATCTAAAATGCCGAACCCTCGTAAGTTAAAAAGCAAGTTGCAGCAATAAAGAAAAAAGGAAGAAATAATAACTGAAGCATAAGCGAAAGATTTAATGTTTTAGGTGTCAAGGACATTATGCATCAGGGTGTCCAAATAAAAGGATTATGATTTTAAAAGATGATGGAGAAATAGAGTCGGATGGTGATGAATCTAAATATGAAAGCATACCGACACTTGAAGATGCTATTGATGTTAAATATGTTGTTGATAGTGAATCCATGGTTATAAGAATATCTTTGAATGTTTAGGTTAGTGAAGAAAATGTTGAGAATATCTTTCATATTAGATGTTATATCAAAAATAAAATATGTAGTATCAAAAATAAAGTATGTAGTATGATTAATGATAATAGCAATTACACTAATGTTGCTAGCACTTTGGTTAAAAAGTTGAATTTAACTACTACTAAGTAAGATACAATGTATAAGCTTCAATTGTTGAAATGAATGTGGAGAAGTTAGGGTAATTAAATAGGTTTTAATCTCATTCTCAATAGCATAGTTTTGAAACCCGGCCCAGCCCGGCGGGTCAACCTAGGACCTAGCCGACCCGGGCCTGGGACTGGACCGAATCTAAGTAAAAACCAGCCGGGATTTGGCCCCGCGGGTCGACCTGGGTAAACCCAGCTGAGACCTGGCCTTTATATATATATATATATACACACATGAAACGATGTTGTTTTGGCCTTTTACTATTAAAAGGCCAAAACGATTAACGATGAAGACAGAAATGAAAATTGAGAAAACCTAATTAAAGAAATCTTCAAAGCCATGACATAAATGAGAATTGAGAAAATCTAATTAAAGAAATCTTCAAAGTCATTCCAGCCACGAAGAAGAGCAAAAGACTCTTGATCACTATTTCAAATATAGGAACAAGGTTAGATGAAGCTGAAGTTACTTGCACCCACATGCCTCTTCATAGTAGCCGGCAGCCATACAAAGACTTTTCTCTCTCATTTCGTTGCCCACATTCATGCATACTTTGTTTGATCTATTGTGGAATCAAACAACCACCTACACTACCAATCAATTAGTAGAGTAATTAAGAGGCTAATTGCGCGGAGACTCTTCATAGTTTGGTAGACAATCTGCCCATGTGATGGAGGTGTAGGGGGAAGATTTTAACTCTCTTTTAGTTTGAGGTAAACAATCAAGGGTGTTGAGTACCTGCAAGTGGGTGGTGTCGTTCAATGACTTGTATAATTGAATGGGAATTTTATTATTTCTTGAAATAATGGGAACACGCAATGCTTCCACTCAGTTTGCTTAGAGATTGCGACATAGACGTTTGCAAGTTCTCCTCTCTTTTTTTGGGTTCACCCGGGTCAACCCATCTGACCTGTGACCCGATCATTATACCGGGTCGGGTTTAAAAACTATGCTCGGTAGGGAGATATAAGAAGGAGGTTTTATGAGATGTTCCTATGATTGTTGCACACCTATTGTTGGGGAGACCTTGATAATTTGATAGGAAAATCAGGCATGGTAGTTTTAAAAATAGATATACAATGAAAAAGGATTGGGAAAACATACACACTTGCATCATTTTCAATCACCTAGACAAGTGTATGAAAATCAGTTGAAGCCGAAAAAAATAGAAGTCAAGCAGACCGTATTACAAAATAATGATGAGGACGTATTTGAAGGCTTCGGCCAAAATATATAAAAAATAAAGTGAAGGTCAAGTGTGGAGAGAAAGAAAGGGTGAGAAAAGATGTAGAAAAAATAGGGAAACACCTTAATGTTTATGCAAAACAAAGTGATCTTACACATGCTTATTTTTCTCATATGCCAATGATTTTATTCTTGTATAAGAAGGCATACTTTAACACTAACAAACTTTATTCATGTGTTCCTGGTGTTTGTGTTTCTCAGGAATTTGAAGATGTATTTCCGATAAAATTCCAAGTTGATTGTCACCTATAAGAGGAATAGAACATATTAATCTAGTACTAGGTTTGGCTATTTCTAATAGTCCAAGCCTATAGAAGTAATCCTAAGAAAACAAATGAGTTTTAAATGTAAGTGAAAGAGTTAATATTGAAGGGGTACATTCGAAAGAACATGAATCCATGTGTTGTTCTTGTACTTTTAGTACTTAAGAAAGATGAAACTTGAAGAATATGTGTTGATTGTAGAACAATCATTAACATAACAAAAAAATATAGATATCTTACTCCTAGATTAGATGATATGCTTGATGAATTGCATGAATCTTTTTTGTTTTTCAAATACAATTTGTATGAATGGTTATATACACTTTTACTTGTTCTAAGAAACCTTGAGTTGATATTTTCATAGACTTTAATTTGAGATTATCTAGGTCAAGGAAAGAAAGACTTCATATTTGTTGTTGTAGATAGATTTTCTAACATGACACATTTCATATTTTGCCATAAAATTGGTGATGCAACGAAACAAATATAACGGATTTATTTTTTAGAGAGGTAGTTTGGTTACATGGTGTCCCAAAAAGAATTGTGTTTAAACAAAATGTTAAGTTTTTAAGCTTTTTTCAGAAGGTTTTGTGAGATAAATTAATAACTAAACTTTTATTTTCTACTACTTATCATCTACAAACAGATACTCAAACTAAAGTAGTAAACAAGACTTTAACTCAATTATTAAAAGTTATCATTCAAAAGAATCTTAAAAATTAAAAAGAATGTCATTTATTGAATTTACATATAATCATAATGTGCATTCTACTGATTATTTACTATTTGAGATTTTCTATGGTTTTAATCTTAACATCATTAGATTTGATTATTTTACCTATTAATGAAAATATTAGTCTTAATGGTAATAAAAAAGTTCAGGTGGTGAAAGACTCATATGCAAAGATACACGGCAAAAGATAGAGAAGAAAAATAAGTAACATGCAAGGCTAATAGAGGGCACAAATTAGTAAGGTTTCAATCAGGAGATTGGGTTTGGTGCATATAAAAAAAAGGTTTCTTGAACAAAGAAGATCAAAATTGATGCCTCGAGAAGATAATCATTTTTAGATCATAGAGAGGATTAATGACAATGCCTAAGAAATGGATCAACTAGACGAGTATGATGTTAGTGCTACATTCAATGTTTTTTATCTCTTTTTATTTGATATAGGTGATGATTCAAGGACGAATCATTTCGAGAAGAGAGGAAATGATGCGATCCAAGCAACACCAAGAAATCCATTAAAAGTTCAAGTTGGTCTAGTGACAAGACTAGAGATTCAAAAAGACTTTTTAATGGACTTCTTCAAAACACATGAGCTAAGGTAGACTTCAAGAAAATATTAAATAATGAAGTACAAGCCTTGTTTAAGTTAATTCATGTTCAACAAGGATTTGAATGCGGGCATTCAGCCATTACAAAAAGATTGGAATAAGAAGATTCAAGTCTACCAGTTTTAACCTTTCGTTCCTGTTTTGGTCATAATTGAAGCTACAAAAGAAATTTTAATGTGATTCTAGTTGCATTGGAAAGTAAACATCTATAGTTTCTAGTAGTATATGGCACGCCTTCTAATTCATTAAGACAATAGAGAACCATATGTTTGAAATTGAGCTTTGATTCTACCAGTAGATTATGAAAACAATGTCTTATTTAAATTAGTTGGGTTATTGTTTTATTTATCTTTTAATTATTATTAGACATTTTAAAGATATTAGAGTCATTATTTAAATTTTGATTCATTGGATTATTATTATTTATTAAGGATATCCTATTAGACTAAGAATTATTTCTAGTATAAATATTTTTTTTGTAGACACTTTTTAGAGGCTATTTTTAATAAAAACAAATTAGTATTTTTGTTATCTTTTGTGATTGATTGAATTTCCAAACTCTTTGAAAGATTGATCAACTTCATTGTGATTTTATACTATTCATCGCCTCTTTTTATAGATGTAAGGTGGAAGTGATCATTGCGTATAACTTTAGTTTTTCAAGATAGGTTCTTATTGAGTGAAGTTGCAAACCATTCAAATCTGATTTTAAGCATCATAAATATCTAGTATATTTTGTAAGCAATTATGTGACATAGACAAAACAATTAATACCTGCACGTTTTCACAGCTCATAGACAAAACAATTAATACCTGCACGTTTTCACAGCTCACCCGTTTGATGCTGCAATTCCTCCTTTATATTAAATTCAGATTTCATTGTCTCGAATTATGTGCATTCCTCACTCAAGCAATTTTAAAGTGCTCCTTGTGAGTTTCAAGACTGCTGCTTCCATTGCCGATAACAAACTGATTAATCTAATCACCAAATACATTAAATATGATATTTAAGTCAATCCACCCCCTGCTGAAATTTTCATGCCCTGTAAATAGGATTTGCAGATGATCCTGCATCATATTTCCCTTGGCTCCTAATTTTGACTCCATTAACAAGCTGCGATTTTTATTTAATTGGCAGTAGGCCGGTTCCATTTTATGCTATAGGCTGATTTCTTTGACTCAAATCACAACTTCAAGGATTTTTTAGTGCTAATAGGGTTGCCAGTATTATTGTTATGCAAGTTTTATTTGATAGAGGAATTGACTTGCCATTCAAAAGGCTGCTTTGAGGAACCTTTGAGTAGTTAGAAGTACACAAAAGATTAACAGTTCCATCAAATGTAAATGTATCTTAAAACAAGGATAAAAGTCATAAGTTAGTATCTGTAGTGAGAAATTCCATTGGAGATGGCCATGGGCATCCGATAAGGATTCATGGAAATTATTCAGTTCATTAAAGTAGAAGAGCATGTGATGGTTAAATAAATCTAAAAGGGCTTGATCAACATTATTCAATTCTGGACTTACCCGTTGATATGAAGAAGTAATCTTGCAGTTGTCCTGTGTATGTGCTCTGTAAGATCTGGTACAGAATCCACCTGATAAAAGATAACTTGCCAACAGTAAAGGAATGAAAACATTTGTATCTAAATTAAGGACCAAAAGCACATATTTCATGTAAAGACAAAAACAAGCTGAGAAAAAAAAGATAATCTGTGAAGGTTAGCTAAGGGGATATGATTATGGTCCAAACTTTGTTGGTGGACACCTTTACTCGTTAGGGTTAAAAGGAAAGGAAAGAAAAAAAGAGGGGGAGAGAGAGAGAGAGAGAATAAAATAAGTATGCCTGTTCAAGTAATGGGCACGTTGTAAAATAGATGGCATAGGTATGGTAAGAAATGTAGGGTGGAAGCCAATCAAGTCCTCCCTCTCGCTTAACCAACAACAATCTCAAAACTTGGATGTTTCAACTCCACCATTGCTCATTTCCTTTTCGACCTATACAACAACCTAGAAAATGGAACAATCAGAACATGGTGTGCGTACATGGATAGTTAAGTAAACTCCCAAGCTCTGGTATTCAATTGGAAAACTAATTTACTTTATGAGATGTCCGATGGTTTTCCTGCTAAATTTGGACATGGAATAATACCAGGACAGGCATATTTCATACTTGCATATTTCTCTCCTACGGTATCTCATTATGTCAACATAAGAGATACCAAATATCCAATTTAACAACTTCCCATCAATACAGTGTCAAATTAATTTAGCAAGATTTGAAATCATCATGGCTGATAAGATGCTCCACAATGCAGTAAAACAAGGAAATATACCAGTATGACAAAAAAATCTTCCACTATAGCTGGATTATTTTGAAGAAGCATTGACTGAAGATGAGTTTTAGATCTGTGTAATATTTGAGCAACAAGAGATATGGCATCAGCAGCAGCACATCTTTCCTGCAATACAATGGTCATATTATTGTAGGCATTCCTGTTACAGAAAAGTTCTTTAGTAAATCCAAACAGCCAAATTTAGTGGATAGCAACTGAGAGCTCATAGTAATCAAGAAGCCACCGCACATTCATTATACTGAAACAAACAAATAAAGTGAGAAGAAAATATATAATTGTGTAGCTATATCTGTTTTCATGCATCACATATATCATACCACTTCATCTGAGCAACCCGCCCCGCCCTCTCTCCACACAAGTATAAACCTAATTTTCCAATTCTAGTTAAAGGAGCACACTGACAAAACATTTAACCAAACCATTGTAATGCAAAATCTGCTTTTGACAAGATTTGTTTTACAAGACTGAATTATAATGTGAACGAAAATAATGGCCATGGGACATCCAGGAGAGTCAAAACTCCAATACACTTGCCAAACATTTTACAACACTAATTTCCTGATACATATACATATTTTTGTATGTATGTAATTTGTAATACGTATGCTTGACCTTCTCAGCAGGGCCCTATACCTCCAGTGCCAAGGCTAGGACAGAAGGATCAGTTTTCTAAGAGAAAAAATATATAAAATAAAGGTCCGATGTAAAAGAGGCAGATGATTCTCCCTAAGCACAAACAAGAAAAAAACGAGTGCCAATCTGCTACCTACCATCAAGGGCATATCATGAATACCAAACAAATTATAATCAGCTATTGCATAACCCTGCATTGTTGGGTATCATGACCAGTGATGGTCTTTATGCCTGACTCACACTTCAAAATCAAAACAGTTGCACTGGGCAGAGCAGACTATTGATGTCTACTTTGATGGAGATTGAGATTGAAGATTGTGGGAGAGAGGAGAGGAAAACAATCAAATAACATGCATTGGGTTACACAATGATCCATGGGTGCTGTGGTTTACAAATGATGTCCTAACACGGCATATAGCATGGATAGAAGTGAGTTCTCAAGCTTTAAGGTTGCAAATCTAAGTTATAGATAAAATTCTCTAGTATTTTATTAAAAATCTAAATAGTTTGAACATACATGTTCTCAAAACAAACTACACATACCTATTTATATTAGTTAAACCTAAAATCATTATAGAAAAGGATTTTTAATTAAAACTAAACTAACTAATAAAATCCATCTAGCATTAGGATTCTTAACTAGTAAACCATAATTAAATTGAAAGTCATAATCTAAATAGGAGAAAAATCCAAATGCAACAAGGCAAATAAAAATAATCCTGCACAGTAACTTTGAGCCTTATTTAAAGGCATTCCCAATCTCCAATCATCATGAAATTTTAACACAATAGGAAAGAGGGTATTTAGAATCTTTTTTTTAATTTCAGTTCAATCCAACAATCGGATTAAAAGTTATGCTTGACTTACCAAACTGCATCTTAAACTCCTTAAAACCTAAAAATCTTAATCCTTAATGAAATAATACAATAAACATTATTATGCCAAGAATAGTGAAGAAATTCCCCCATGTCAGCCCCTGTGTACTTCCAAAAAAACTCACCCTTGAGTTATCTATCAAGAATTGAACTCTTCCACTCTAAAAGAACAAATACTTCGAATATGCATTATAGCCAACATATTCACGAAATAATTTAATTTATGATGATTGTATGCTAAAGAAAAATCCATATTTAATGTTATATTTTTTGTTCCTATGAAGTTCACTTATAGTTCCTTCACGCATTCTTTTCTTCTTTTTTTTCAAACTTGACTCCATCATCATCTATGACTTCCAATACTTCAACCTTTGTCTATAAAGAAACTTCAAGATAATCTTTCAAAATATCTTTAGGAGAATTGTAAGAAATTATCATGTCCTCCATATTCTTATTTGCAAGATCTTTATAATCACTACAAGATACTAATTTAGAAGTTTGCTTGATTTCTTCAACATTAGTAGATGAAACATTTAACAAGTAGAGTAATATATGCAATACTATTTTTGTCATTGTTGCGATGTTGAAACTTTTTTTTCTTTGCTATTCGAGAGGGTTGAACAGAAGACAAATAATAACAATTTATTTGCTTTTTCATAATCATCTTATATAAACTTTAAAATTAAAATTTGTCTCAAATCTTGCCAAGATGAAATTAAAAACCTATCAATATGAGTTATAAAGTCTAGAAATTCAAACTGCTATTCTCTAACACCATAGTAAGAAAGCTTGTGTTTGACAAGTCCTCCTTTTTTATAATAAGGAATCTTGTTGAAATAAAAGTAAGCTTTCAACTCTATCAACCAGATAATATATTTTTTCTTCAAAAATCTTCCATCATAGAAAGGAATCTCATCAAATTCAATAATAGGTACGAGGTTCAACCTGCCTCGAGGTAAGTCTCCAAGCAAGTTCCTCTCCTCTTTGCGATTCATGTTTGTGTCACCCATTAGCTGAGTTAGATCTGTTATGGTTTGCTCTAAACGATTCATTATTTGCTTGTGAGCTAGTGCAAAATGATCTAGTTTCTACTCTCAAGCTCGCACAGCGCCCTGGAGGGCCTGCACTCTTGTAACGTGGAGTGGGTTGCTACCATCTCTGTCCATCAAAAAGGTCAACTTGCTCTGATACCAATTAACATAGAATATAGCTTGGACAGAAGCTAGGGTTCTCAAGAACTAAAGTTACAGACCTAAGTTGTAAAGAAAACTCTCTAGTATTTTATTAAAAGTCTGAATAGTCTATATCTGAATGTTCTCAAAATAAACTAGACATCCATATTTATATTAATTAGACCTAACATCCTTTTAGGAAAGGATTCTTAATTAAAACTTACCTTACTAATAGAATTCATCTAGAATTAAGATTCATAACTGGTAAAATCCTAATTAAATTGAAAGTCCTAATATAAATAGAAAACAATTTCAAATACAAGGTAAATAATAACAATCTCACACAGTAATTTATAAGCCTTATTTGAAGAACTTCCCGATCTCCGATCATCATGAAATTTTAACCTAACAGGAAACAAGACCTTCAGAATCTTTTGTCAAAATTTAAGCTCAATCCAGCAATCGGATTAACAGTTATACTTGATTTATTAAATTACATCTTGGACTCTTCTTAAACTCCTCAAAACCTAAAAATCTTAAACATTAATGAAATAATGCAATAAACATTATTATGCTAAGAATTATGAAGAAATTCCTCCACGTCATGTCCATACCAATATCATAGGCCTTGCTACTGTTAATCTTGATTTATTATTATTATTATTATTATTATTATTATTATAGCAAAGTGTTTTAGAAATCTCTTTGCTTTCAAGTGTACTAAGCTAAATTGCTAAAATATTGTCATATAAATGAGGTAAGCACAAAAGAATTTTCTTCATGAAATTAAGAAATATAAATTTTAAAGTATTTGTATTTATCATTTCTAGTTAAATTACAATAGTAATACCATTATGAATGCCAAAATGACCCATGGTACCACAAACGCAAACACAACCATAAAACAACTGCAATTGTGATTCTAAACTAAAAAAAAAAAGGAGACAGGATAACAAATGGGAGAAACCAGCCAGAGAAGTGATACAGGGAAGGAAAACAATATCTCTGTCCATTTTTATTGTCAATCCCCAATCATCATACAATGGCTCTCGTGAAACTTAAAACATAGATGCTCTTACATAACACCAACAAACATGATAGAACCCTAGAACAAGTTGCAATAAGAATTCTTAAATAGAAAACCAAAACCCAACACTACTAAATAAGAAACAAAAT
The DNA here is from genome assembly GCA_015852605.2 of Populus deltoides. Classification (NCBI taxonomy): domain Eukaryota; kingdom Viridiplantae; phylum Streptophyta; class Magnoliopsida; order Malpighiales; family Salicaceae; genus Populus; species Populus deltoides. The sequence goes on from CM027578.2 coordinate 12,521,726, forward strand.
AAAATCCTAATAAAAAATATTCAACAGAAAATAAACCAAAAGGGTCCAAAAAATAAAATTTTCTAATAATTGCTAAGAGGCTTGAATAATAAACTAAATGATCAACTATGAATCCTAGAAGTCTTTCTTGGTTCTCCATCATCATTGCTTAAAGATACAAAAATTTGCATAATTCAAGTAATCTTGTGTAGGTGGACACAAAGGATTGGAAATATCTCTCTATTCAGAAGAACTTTATTTTTCCAAGACAGTTGATGAATAATTACCTTGAGACCAAAGGATGTGGCTAGCAAATGATTTGAAGGACTAGCAGGTTTTACATCTCCATGAATATGTGTGCTCGAAGACGTGGGTGAAGAGGATGAAACAGGGGTCAGCTGGGGTTTTATCCATTGGTCACAATCTTGTGTAATTCTGGATATGGCTGTCTTCAGCCGATCTGCATAACATAGATATGAACTATGAGTACGCATTAGCTCAAAATAGTAGCAGCTATAGTGATTAGGGGTGAATGAATGAATCAGAATTGATCAGCATAGGACAGGATGGAAGATTAAAGGAAGAAAGGAACCCTTACAATTGAGAGAGTCGGATTTTCCACTTGAATTAGAGGTCTGCTGAGCAAATGTTTCAAATACAAAATAGAAGAAAATCTCAAACAACTGGCATATACCCTGCAAAAATATACTGAATCAGGAAAAACAATTTAGAAAAGAAAAAAAATACCATTAGATTTTTAAGTTAAAATAAATAGAGGATAAGGAAACAAGAAATGTAGACGAAATAACAAACCTTAAAAACCTCAACATTTACTATTTCTAGTTTCTGCATGAACCTTGCATATTTGTCCATTGACCTAACATCCACAGATAAACACAGTTCAGTAAAGCACAGTTATGCATAGCTGCAGATTATAACATCTACGTACAAATAGCTATCAGGTAACAGAAAAAAATGGCATTCCACCTGAGAAGACAAAGAGATGATCCTGTCTGTGCAGATATTTCATCAGTTTTACAATGTGAAGAGTTACTTTTAGGAGCTTTTGGTTTTGAAATTCGACTTGGGAGTTGACTGTCCTCATCAATGAAGTCTGCAAGTAGATCTTCATTTTCATCTTCTGAAACGGGCATTCCATTTTTATGACTTGCACCACTACCTTGGGGAGACACCGTATCATTTGCATGTTCATCATATTCACCGGCGGTTGCCCCATTAAGCAGGGAAGAACTGTGACCTTCTACTGAAGTGGGGATTAATTTTGGCGAAAATGGATTTCCACTTCTAATCCAAGAGGAAAATCCACTTTTCTTGCTATTGGCATCAACAGATTTCACTGATTTGTTAGAATGATGCAATTTTGCATTAGAGGAGTTATCATGAGATGGAACTATCAGGGCTGCCCCATTGCCAACAAGCCCAGCAAAACTAATTACTTGTACAGTAGCTGGTGGCAATTTCAGCCAACTTTCCTTTTCCAAAACCATTTTGAGTGCCTGAAAAAAAAATTCTGAATATTAAAATTCTCATTATGTTTCAAAACGCAGATATTCAAAATTTAGATAAGAAAAAATTTATTAGAATCACATAAAAGTTATGCTATTGTGCCAGGACATTAAATAAGAAGTGAATATATTGACAGAAAACTTCACGCTGTGAAACATGAAAGTATCACGCAACAAACAGAGCAGGGGTACAAGCAAAGAAAACTAAAATTGTATGACAAACTAACCCTGGCAAACAACTTACATGAATATTTTGCCGATGAAATGCCAGCAAATAATTCTCGCATACAGCCTTCAACTTCTGTCTGAACTCAATTGCTTCAACTCCACAGAAGGCTTCCCCAGCCAAGATGAATACATTCAAATCATCATAATTTTTCAAGAATTGGTGCACACTCATAGAGCTAAAAACTGCAGAAGAAAGCAATACTGATACTCTGCTTGTTGTAAGCTGCCAAAGATTCTTTCGTCCTCTCTGAAGAGTATGTGAAACAAATGTTGTCGCCTCTTTTCGCAGATGATACCAAGGGGATCCACTGCTTGGTGCTTCACCACCATTACTTTTAGTTTCATCTACATCAAAATTGCAATCTTGATACATAGAAGTTGTTGTAGATTCCTCGATAGAAGATGAACCAAGCATTCCATCTACAGATTGAGGAGGAGATCCATTGCTTCCTAAGGAATCTTGCTTCATATCAGATGTTTGAAATACCAAATCCTGAAAAACATTAAACAATTTTTTAGGTTAAAAATAGAGAAACAATCACATGAAAATGAAGACATAACTGATGTTAAATAACCAATGTTAGTTATAACAACTACATAAGAGATACAAAAGGATATCTTTTAATTAAAACAGATTAAAAGAGGGGGAAACTTGTCTGCGGTGATCTTGGAAAGCTTTCAAACTCATACTGCTTTTGTTATCCCCCACGATTTCAATTGACAGAAGAAATAAAATTTCATTATTTAAGAAGCTATAAGCTGGCATAAAAGATCTACATTTAGATGGTTTAGCTTCATTTCATGTAAGAAATCTAGGTTGTCCAAAATGAAAGTGCCTCATCTAAGATTGGTAACAGTGTTGCCATAAAATGTTTCGTCAAAATGAGTAAACAAAAACAAATTATCAATTATTAAAAATAACTAAAAAACAAGACTATAGATATAGAAACAACGCTCAAAGCATTAACAGTTCAAGATAATCCATTAAGTTAAATGACGCCCAACAACTGTTTCAATGCCAATTAAGAAACATATTTAAGCAATCGTCCAAAGTTTACAAACAAGAAATGGCTAAAGCATAAATAGGAAAAGAGAGTTTAAAGGCACAAAATTTAACCATCAAAGTTTGCAATCGCTGACCTTGACGTGGAGAGAACTGAAAACATCCCAGAAAAAGTAGGGAAAATAAAAACAGAAACAGGGAATAGATAGAACTTAAGTCTTACCTTACTCTCCAGTTGGAAGCTCATTATTTCATGATAGGAACACATCAACCTGAATAAGATAGCTAATGTTCTCAATAAACACGTCCTGAACTTAGATTCAGGTATCTGATGGCATAGATCACTGTAGGTAAGTCTGGATGAAATGAAAAAATGTTATGTAAATTATAAAAATAATTGAGGGTTATGATGAATTCAATACCAGCACAATTAAAGTGAAAAGAAAGTACCTATTGTTCTGCATCTGTATTTCCAGGTCCTGCATAAGTTAATCAGTGATCTGAGTAAAGATGTAAAGGAAGGAGAATTTTTAGGGGAAAACCCTGAAGAAAAGTTGAAAATTTAAAAACCTCAAAGCATGCATTATTAAATGCACACAAGTGTGCGTGAGAGAGAGAGGATTTTAGACTTGAAACTCGTAACTGAGCTATGTATCTTGTCCACTACTTCCAATTCTCAGAAGCTATTGTCAAGCATAAAATCTTAATTATGAGTGTACCTCATGTACAATAATCTTCAGCACAGAGTGGGATTCCGATAAAACTTCCTGCATGAAGAAGCTCTGCAACTTTTCAGCAAGACCAGAGATATCTCCAATTAAAGCATATGCATCAACTACCTGTTCAAATTGTAACAATCAATCATTTGAATCTACAAATTTTTCACACAAAACTCCAAGTAGTTATACTGATTCTTTGAGTGCAATTTGCCAAGGTAACATACTGTCACTACTCATGTTTATTATAGATAAATAATGACGATTGTGCGAAAATGTAAAACAACAAGAACCTAATATGCAAGTAGGGGAGGAAACAAAATTTTTTTGTAATACTACCAATCCATAAGTTGTTGAAAAGAATTTCTTGTTCAGGTGCATAGGAGCTGGTTCAAAACTCAAATACCTAATGTCTGGTAGAAATAGAATCAAATGTTAACCCGAAAAAAGGGCAGGGGAGTGGTTAGATAAGAACTAGAGTAAGCTATCATTTTTTCTTACTCAATGGTCTAACGGTTATGCAAGTGGATTGACCCCTTTAGAGAAATGCCCAGCTGGACAGGAGTAGTGAAATCCATTCCTCAGTCTCAGAAACAATTCCCCAGAAACTTTAACAGCTAAACCATCAGTTTCCTTTCCAGTTGACAGAGGAAACAACGTCCCAAATCCAGAATGATAGTTACATTAATCATACACGTGATATTACATAAAACTCATCTTATGAAAAAATATGCTACAATGAGAAAGATAAAAACAACATTAAGCATTGAATAAAACAAACCAACTTATACAATATAATTACATGAAACAATTCATGAAAACAGAAATTTTAACAATTATATGCATGTGGAAATTGGAGTAAGAAAAATATCCTTTTCACAACAAAAGATCAATATACTGACTGTTATGTAACTCTCCTCCTTGAACTCCTCGCACACTCCCAGCAAAAGTGCATCCAGCTTTTGAAGGGTTCTCCCCAACCAAACCTGTATGAAAATCAAAACAGTTACAAGAATAGGGAAAAGCTACTCAAGTAGAATTGTTTTTCACCGATGTGAGCTTCTACTAACAATAAACATGCAAGACAAACAATAAAATGGTGAAACAATGAAGCATGATAAAGAAAATAGGGAAATATCAACAGTGAACTTGGATTTCTTGATAAATGCATTATTTAATACAAAACAGAGACTAATTCGGTTTGGATAGTAGATGTATTTTTTTTCAGACTAACATAAAAAAATGTACTACCAAAGCTTGATGGAGAATAATAGATGTATGTTTAACTCATATTTATATTCACCTCAACCCCACGGCTCATCTCCTGTACTGCTGAAAGCCCTGAGAAACTGTCTAATAGCTGCAAATACTCAGATAGGACTTGGAACGCCTGGGAAAATAAACAGAATTTAGTATGATTCTCTTTGACACAATAAACAAGAAAATAGACCACATTTTGTTAGAAAGAAGTAAGTTGAAGAGCTAAAGGCCATAATACCATAAGACATCACTAGCCAAAGATACAGTGACCAACCTTGCAGTAATTTCCTTCTTCAACCAGGGATTCAAGTGCTATTTGCATGTCCAATGCACGACGAAGCTCAGTTAATACTGGAAGCATGTCCTGAAATAGGAAAGGACAACTTATATCTCTACCAAATGGAGCTCAAAGCATCAACTTCTTCGGATTGAAAAAATAAAATATGAAAAATGAAATGTTCGAATGTTATTCCTAGGGTCTCCAGGAAGATGAACATACCAGGAGAGCTTGTTTCTTTTTGGAATTAGAATTCACTACAAGATCCCTTGAAACCTCATTCATTGATGAAGTCAGGTGCCTTCTACCATTCTGCCAAACAAAATAAAGGAAATCCTGATCCAGAAAGAGAAGCAATGCTGACAGTGATGAGACATCGATGACAATAGCATCCTCAAAACTACAAATTACATGCCCACGGGCATGCACATCATGAATTAAAAAAATATATATATGCATTTCTTATGAGTATCATTCTTGACTAAGGCTCGTTAACCACGTAAGGAAAACAAATGCTTACCATGCAGATGACATTTGCAACCTTTAAATCTTTCTCTACTTCCCTCACCAAATTCATCCCCTTCACTGGCCAAAAGCAATTATAAATGTCTCATTCAAAAGCAGGTCTTTCTCTATTTGTTCAATATAAATGCATGGACAAGGGAAATTACTATAAAAACAAACCTACCTATCAGAAATAAGTTAATGACAAGGGAAATTATTACTTGTTCATATCAACACTGAATACGTTTAATGCAAAAGTGGGAAAGGAGTTTAACAAGGATGAAGAATGCAAACCTTGTCAAGACAACTCTGAGTTAGATATGTTACAATTAACAAATGTACATGCAAGAACATTAGTTGATCAAACGAAATATCAGCAAAATGTTCTCTTCTAAATGAAATCTAATAAGACCTCACCCATTACTTCATGATGCTCCATAACATGATGGGATAAACGTTCTGCTACTCTATCTAGTTGAGCTATTCTAAGAGTGGCCTACAAAAAGAAGAATCCATGTCAAATTGCAGTCAATTAATTGGAGAAAAATATTTGAGAAAACAATGTTGTGTGATGACGAAGTGCATCAACATAATTTATGCAGTAGTTTAGACCGGTAATGAGCTTTAAACATGAACAGACAGCTATGGTGTGTGCAAGAGTATGGAATTCTGTGAATCTGTAAGGGAAAAGAAAAAAATCAAAGCCATAAAACTAATGAATAAAAGCATAAACTCCATCATCAAACTCTCAACAATATTATACTTGTCCTTGAGTTGTATAAACTTAATGTACTTTGCACAAAAGCAAAGAAAGAATGGTCATTGTAACTTCCTATCAGGAGAACTAGTTCACTGAATGGAATCAGACTAATTCTGTACTTGTGCACACGCTTTCAATCACATTCTTTTAGGTAAATATCTAAGAGTTGGAAATCACAATTTATTATTGTCCCCTAAAGGATTTGAATGAGTGTTCTATAACTTTAGAGTATTTGCAGTAGTTTAAATGAACTGAACTGGAGGTAATTATTAGTTCAGTTCAATTTCAGTAGTTTATGGGATGTGGAATAAGCATCAAACAGTGAAGGTAATTATGGCAGAAGCAACTTAAGGCAATGACAGTGGTGGCAAATGGCGGTGGGTGACAGCAGTGTTGGTAGCAACATTATATATATATATACACACGCCTCTCAATTTTAGCAGGGATTCATTTTTTTTTCTTTTAATTAAGGATTTTGAATTCCATAAAAAGTGAAAGTCAAAAATATTTAGATAAGAATTGATGAATTCCCAGAAATTCAAAATTTGTGGCTGCAGGTTCCCCTTTACTTATCCCACTTTAGGTTCCATGCACCAGAAATCAAACTAATGTAAACTCAATTAGTGCATTTGACCAGGGATTGGTTATCATGCATATGAAGCATCCAAAAAGCATAAATAGCATGGCAAGGCATGCCCCTGGGTGACAGAAGTGTTGGTAGCAACATTATGTATATATATATATACACACACCTCTCAATTTTAGCAGGGATTCATTTTTTTTTCTTTTAATTAAGGATTTTGAATTCCATGAAAAGTGAAAGTCAAAAATATTTAGATAAGAATTGATGAATTCCCAGAAATTCAAAATTTGTGGCTGCAGGTTCCCCTTTACTTATCCCACTTTAGGTTCCATGCACCAGAAATCAAACTAATGTAAACTCAATTAGTGCATTTGACCAGGGATTGGTTATCATGCATATGAAGCATCCAAAAAGCATAAATAGCATGGCAAGGCATGCCCCTGGTCTCATCCATTAAATGAAACGCTCCCCTTTGGGTGCCTGAATACCAGAAATAAACCTCATGAAAAACTGGGCAATGTATTAGACATTATAGTTCACTATGAAGTCATCATCACATTATTGATGGGTTCACAATAAAGCAACAAGCATAGGGAAACTAGTTGAAGATCAGCAAAGAACACTTAAAATTTTAGGCTTGTCTACAAAGTAGGTTGCTTATAATGTATGTGTGTTAGAAGATCAATAAGCATGATGAACATAAGAAAATCCAACCACATATTATCTGCCCAAAAAATATTGACAAATCATCAAAATTCAGGTACCTTGGGCCAAACTGAACACCAAAGTTAACAAATCATATTTTACACGTATAGTCTCAAATATTTCCTCTTTTAGACAAGGAAAAGTAGATAATAGTTACAAATGAATGTGGGAGCTGGGAGAATATAAAATCCTCCAAACTAGCAAGAAGATCAAGAACAAAACCCACAATGTAGAGAGTCCTTATGTCATTCTAGAGTGCCCAAATCCTCAGAGAATATCATCAGTAAAAATTACCAAACACAATGTGTATTCTTCAACATTATAAGCCTCCCTTTTGCATATAGGTCCAGGCATAGTTATCTTAAGTGAACCCCACATATATGTTATAGGAATATAATCAAAGAATAGTGGATATTTCTCTTCCAATTATGTACAAGTGATGAATACAACACGACAGACACAATTGCATGGTGCAATTTACATGCAACTTTTGGACCATCTTATTTTGGCGAATATTCATATTTTCATGATTCATTAAATCCATCAGTTTTCTCATGTAGAACATATAATAATGACATTATAATCATACATACCATGAGATACTACAAAAGACCATCTAATTATGGTGCAACATTCAGTACACACATCATGGCAATACATGCAAACAGAGTAAAATATCAATTCTATTTTTCTAGAAAGAAGTACCTGTTCCTCAAAATACATTAATTCGTTTTCTTCAGATGGAACATGCTCTAGAATATGCCTAACTGGATCAAAATCCTGCACATGATGATACCCAGCAGCCTTTTAGTAAATCAGCTTAAACTTTAGCTCGATGCATAAGCAACTACTCATATTCTAAGAAGCATAAATAAAATCAGAAAGTTTCACAATAGTGTAAAGGGTACATTTTCATATGTTTGTCACACAACTCACAGCAAAAGATATTATTTTTTATAAACGAAGATTATATTGGCTGGCTGAAAAGAACTACAAAATCATGTTGGATGGTGACTCATTTTCCAAATCATGAAAACAAAAATAATTAAAAAATAATATATATATATATATATATATATCATAAAAGAGTAGCCCAATCCCATTATCATTATCAGCTAAGGAAATTCACCCAGATATAACAAAGCATGAAATGAAGAGTAGAGAGAAAAGCTACCCATCCCACAACAATTCTCCCTGTGAACTGATTCCTAGAAGTTCTAACATTTCTCTCCAACCACATTCGCCATAAGACTGCATAAATGGCACATTCCCACAAACTCTTAAAATTTTACCTTCCCACAAAACCCAAAAAAGTGATAAACATACAAATTTTAACCATAGCAATCTCAGAGTTTGAGACAAATGGTGGTTTCATTCTTAAGAATTCCATGCTTAGAGTTACATGTAATCCCTCTTAAGTTGCAGCGTTGACACCTACAAAACAACTTGCCAAGAAAATTATAGAAACATCTTTCGCTCATTAATGTGAGCACATGCAACTTGATCATTATGTAGGATTACACAAAAGAATATGGCATTGCCTCATCAAATGGTTGCCAGTCAAATAAAGAGCTACCATAATGGCCATGCTATTCTCAACATGGGCAGTCATTAACAAGATAATTTTATGGTGATACAAGTTCGGATAAACACGCCCCTGCTGGCACCTTCTTTAGTTTGGTCTTTCTTCCTTGCTAATAGAAAAGAAACTTGATGGAACTGGTCTATAAAGAGCATCACTTCTAGCTCTTCAAAGAACCCCTGCCCCTGGATTTTATGGCATCTGAACCACTGCAACTAGCAAAACCTGAGGCACACATCTCTCTTGTGGCCAGACAGTGAGTGATTCATAGAGACTCCACTATATTTACACATACAATGCTACCTTCCACAAGACTTATATGAGGCCAAAAACCCATACATTTGCTTGTATCTAGTTCAATTAGTCAATAATGCACCTCTTTTATTTTTTGGTTCACCTACGATTTGACAAATAAGAGCCAGCATCAAAGGCTAATCAATCAGTTAAGAGGGTGCATATTGTGCCAGCATGTCAATGTTTGATCTTTGTCATCTAACAGGTTTTTCTCTCAGTGTTTCCAAATATTGAAAATCAAAAATTGGCATTCTCTCTTAAATTTATGAAACAAAAAGTTAATGGATCCTCTCCCTTAAAAGTCCCAAAAAACATACAAAAAATTTCTCACAAACAAATTCCATCTTGAATCACCACTGCTTCATCAGTCTTTGTCAATACGCCAATTTCACCATCAACCACTCATGTCTACTGATCTCAAATCCAACCAACATCAAAAAACATATAGCAAGATCCAAACACCTAACCAATAACCAATTGATTCAGGAGCAAAATGACCAGCAAATTACCATGGAATTTGAAGACCAAATGTGAACTTTTTTAATCACAAGAAGAGCTATCCAATCTCACCATCCTTAAAATAAACCTCACCATTCAATTTGACAAATTGATTAACTCTACAACATCCACTAGTATGTGTGTGTGTGTGGGGAGAGAGAGAGAGAGAGAGAGAGAGAGAGAGAGAGATGGCCTCTAAAAGCTCTAAGTTTGAAGTGGTATTTTTTTATCAGGCAGTTATTGCAGTCTATGATGTGCTTAAAAAGTTCCGCAAGTTTGCTATAAAAAGTGATACACAAGGAAAGAGAAGGTTTCTTTAGCTTGTTTATAACCAAACAATAAATGTGATTCCAATGGTTGGAAAAATGAGAAGTTTTGAAGCTTCGGGGTTCAAAGTCTTACAAGTGATGAATTATTGTGTGACAATTTTTTTTTCAACATTTCAATAGTGTCTCGATGCAGCAAGAAATTCAATTGTTTTCCTTCCAATTGTGCTCTTCTCAATTGTAAGTCATGCAGTTGTTTACTTGACAATTATCTTCTGACATTAGATTAAAAGAGAAGGGAGAAATAAAATGAGCCAGGTTATGAGGTCCTAACAGAAATTCTAACAGCACTTATGGACAATGAATTGATGACTTGTTTGACCAGCATTTACCAATTGCCGTTAAATTTTCCTAAGTAATAAAAGTGATTTGATCAGCATTTACCAAATTGCTGTTAAATTTTCCCAAGTAATAAAGTGATTTTTTCAAAAGATTAGACATAATTGTGTTTTGCTTTTGAACCAAGGGAATATTACAAAGACCTCCTGGTTTTAGGAAATTACTAGACTAGCCAATAGTTTGAGCATTTAATACCATGATTGATTACACTCTATCACAAATACAAAAAAAATTGAAAGCACATCATGAAAATGCGAAGTAAAATAGTGATGTTCTACCAATAAGTCTTTTGCTAAGAATAAACTATAGAAAGCATTCTCAAACAGATAAACCATTTTCAAGAAAACATTATTGACATACCACATAAAAACAGGAGAAAATTAAAAGCAAGTAGAAACCTCTTCATAGAAGTCTTCCTCCAGCTCCTCCACCATGTGACCTTGTATTCTGCTTCCGTATATTGATTGTAGTTCTTCAGAACTTGAAGGAAGATTAAACCGCTGATGAGGAGGCATTCCTGCAAGCACACGAGCAACAGCAGCAGCTGCTGCAGCTCGGGCTGGAACCTGAAAGGGAAATGAGAATCAAAATCTGCCTAAGTAATCTCCACAACCCTGTGCATGAGAGTCACACCAGCTAAGAGTTAAGCCATGCGTAAGTATGAATTTGCACAACTTTAGCAATCTGAATGAAAGAACTCCAGATTAACAGTGAGGATAAGTAAATGACAGAGACTGTTACTATATCTGTTCCAAAAAAAATAATAGTCTATGTGAGCAGTTCGAGAGATGGAAAGCCAATCACTCGCTGTAGTAAAATTTAACGACCAGCTCAAGAGTGAACCAAAGAAGCCTCTTACTGGTGATGTGGCACTAAATCTCAGAAACTAAAGATTCATGTTATAAACAATTGTATATCTTTGAATGAAAGAGGGAATTTTCAATGGTATAGCTCATAATCGTAATCGGGGCTACTGGATGGGTGTTTACAATACATGTTGAATAACCATTGATGCAGAAAATTCAGGGCTTTACCAATTTGCCACCAGACTTCCACAGGAGAGTTGGTTAAGGAAAAGTTGAAAGACAGAGAGAGAGCTAGAGAGAAATAGACCTTTACCACTAGCATTCAACCAGGTCCCTATTACTTTCACTTTTCTTTCTCTACTATTTTTTTTCAATATGAAAACTACTAGATAGAACCCATAAACTCCTGTTCCAAAGATCTGAAGACTTTCTATCAGGCTCCTTGCACAATAGTCAGAAAATAACTAGAGGAATCAGATCAACACTACGCTGTAATTAGTACAGAAGTGCATACATCTCCATTTCCATACTTTGACTAACCTTATAAGCATCCAAAGAACCCATGTCCTTTAAAACATGCTCCCACGGCATTAAAGTAAAAATGGTAAAGATCCATTCAGCTACACTTTTATAAAGGAAAATTCTACTGATCAAGATTTCATCCCTTTTTCCAAGATTGTCAGTGGTCAACATACTCCGACACATCAGTTCCTAAAAGAACAAGAAAGAAGAAAAGGGGAAAAAACAAGCTTGGAAGGAGCAACTGCCTTCCAAATAGCTTCCATCAAAAGGCAGTGCTGTCAACCCCCAGCACCTCCAATGAACACCATCTTTTTCATGAATCTCCAATGCATTGAAAGCATGTCAAGAGAAGTAGCATGAATTCCAAAATCCCAATCTTGGCATTTTGAATAGAAAGTACTCCCATGAACAGCACTAGCTACTTTTAGAATGAACTATAAAGGCATTAATATCATTAACTAACAAGTAGACCCAAAAATAACTCAGATCCCTAACAAACAAGAAGACTGGAGAATCAGTCCTCTGCTAGTGACATGCCACACCAAGAATCAACCTAAAAGAGCAAAATTTCCACTGCTCACATCAAGCCTCAGAGGCAGCATAAAGTCTTTCAATCATTTCTGAACAATGACCTTCCACGTCTAACAATATCTCTCTCCACCATGGATCCAGTAAATACCAGTCAAAAGGATGAGACATTTGCCTGCCAACCCCAATTTACTAATAGGAAGTTTAGCAATGCCCCATTCAATTCCACTAAGAGGAACTGGACACACGTGTCAGGTTAACAAGCTTTCTTCCTATAAAAAATTCCTAATTTTTTTTATTCTTTTACAAAGTTCAAGATTGCATTTGCTAGGGTTCACAAATCGCTATTAAATCAAAAACATTGAACTTAGAATTAGTATTAATTAATCAAATTAGCAAATGCAAACAGCATTAATTTAGAAAATAATAATAACAATACATATATACATACCTCCGGGCGATCAACGGGGGGAGGCAAAAGACCAAGAGATCTAGCAGAGCGAACAGAGCTCAAAATCTTCTCACCAACTTTTGATAAATCCATTCCGCCGCCGTCTCCTCCTCCGCCTCCGCCTTGCAACAACAAAAATGGGACCAAAAAGAACAATCTAGAACTCTCAAATCCAAAACGAACACCGTCTTCTCCTAAATCAGCATTTAACAAAAACGGGTTCCCGAATACGCTACCGAATGGGAACAGATTCGGCTGCATTTTAACTCCAAACTCTGAGATCTACCCTTACTACTACGACAACAATAACAGTACCCATTTAAATTAAACACTCTATTTATTTATTTATTTCTTCTCTTTCGATTCCATTTTCTTTTTTTGGATTTGAGACTGAATTCGGATTCGATGCTTTCCACTTTCTTACCATGTAGTATAAACTCCGTTATAGTTATTTATTATATTATATGCTAACGAGTAGTAATTTTTCCTTTGTAGACTTCTTTTTGTAGGTGTGACTGACTTTTGAAAAATGTTATTTCTCACGCTCAGGGCGGGGTGATTTCTATAGTTTTTTTGAAGTAATTATAAATTATAGTACCATCGTGTTAGGATTCACAATGCCTGCCCAGGTTAGGTTTTTTTAGATTTAGTAGGTGTTTGGCAGTGTGGTTGTAAATATTTTTTAAATAATTTTTTATGTTAAAATATATGTTAATAATTTTTTTTATTTTTTAAAAATTATTTTTAACATCAGTACATCAAAACAATCTAAAACATATAAATCATATTAAATTTTAACAAAAAAAATTCAAATTTTTTTGATAACACAGGTTCAAACGCGTTCCCAAACATTACTTTAGCTCCTTTGTTTGATAGAAAATTCTAAATTGTTATATATTTGTTTATTATTATAAAACTTAATTAATAAAAAATATTTTTTAGGCAAAAAATCGATTTGGTATCTAAAAAAGTGTTTTTTTTATTTTACTAAAAAATATTTTCTACAAGTTATAAAAAATTTAAAAATATTTTGTTATTTGTTGATTATATCAAATTTAGTCCTCAATTTTTTTATTGTTATATATTTTGTTTCAACTTTGATCTGTATTTTTTTATTACTTTTTGTTTTTTTTATTTTTTTAAATAAAATTTTTTATCTATCACATTTGATCTTTATTTCTTTTATTGCAACTTATTTTATTTGAAATAACTTTTGTTTTCAATTTTATTCTCTTTTAATTTATTTTATATGTCAGATTTTGTTTTTATTCTTTTAATTGTTTTTTGTCTTATTTAAAATAATTTATAAAATTAATTTTTTTAATTTTACCATTCTTCAATTTTTTTTCAAGTTTGATTTTTATTCTTTTAATAAACTTTTAAAAAAATAAAAATTTATTTTCAATATTATTTTCCATGACATAGTCAAATATTGACAAGTATTTTTCAATTTATTTTTCATGACACTATCAAATATAAAAAAAATTACTTTCTATGAAAACCACTTTTCAAAAAAAACTTTTCGACAATCAAATGAAGGCGTATGCTTTATTTATTATTGTTTTATTATTATTTAATATTTAAAGAAATTGAATTTTATATATATATAGGTAACTAGTATGGTGCATCCCATAATCAACGATGTACCTTAAATATATGAGTACCCTTCGTATTACTTTCTAATGATTTATAGTTGGATTACTTAAAAATTTACTTGGTTTGCTAACTAAATAAGCAATATGAAATCTTGTTCAATTTATAACATACATCAAGTTCTTAATTATCCGACAATATTTTAATTGATCTATTTTTTCACCTTGATATTTTAACAAATAGACCCTTATGTCCATTGATTTTCTCATAATGTTGTTTAAAAAATTTGCTAAGAACATTCTTAACATTATAAGATTAGAACAATATTAATCAATCAGATGTTTAAGAAATATTGTTCATAGTTTGACATCTATAGTACCCAAGTTTTTTATGTCAAACTTGTTTAGTTGATAACTTGACATTTTCTTATTAGACTTAATCATGTGATCATTACTGTCTAAAATAAACATATCATCTACATAAAGATATACAATGACATAACATTTATCTGTGTTTTTCATATAAATACATCTACCAACTTTGTTGATTTTCAATTTATTTGACAATATAACCTTGATAATTTTTTTATATTACTGTTTAGGTGCTTGTTTTAAATCATATAATGATTTAACTAGTTTACAAACTTTTTTTTTCTTGCCAATTAACAACAAACCCATCAGATTGTTCCATATAAACCTCCTCATAAAGGTCATTATTTTAAAATAGTTTTTTTTACATCTATTTGATGTATTTCAAGCCTATTAATAGCTGCAATGACTATTAATATTTGTATAGAAGTTATTATTGACACAAGTGAATATATATCAAAATCATCAACACTTTATTGATGTTCAAACTCTTAACAACAAGTGTAACTTTATATTTATTAATAGTGTCATCATCTTTTATATTTCTTTTAATTATTCATTTATGACCTAATAGTTTACTTTTAGGAGGAAGATTTACTAATTCTTATTATAACCCAATTTTGGCCCATTGACTTTTAATTTAATTTTACAGGGATTAAATTTTAAAATTAAAAGACTAGGGATTTATTTCGATGAAATTATTTCGATGAAAAGTGTGATTTGTCAACTTGTGAAAAAATTAGGGACTATAATGTGTCTTGTCATTTTCTCCTTATCATCAAGATGATGATAATTATTTTTTTTAATTTAATTCTTAATCAAATTTAAATTTTAAAAAAAAGTTTATTTATAATTTTATTTTCCATACATAATGAGACTCATGCAGTATAAATATAAATCCTACTGAATGTACACGAATGGGACACCTTTACAATAAACCCTGAGAGGAGACATTACATAAAAATATCGGAGAATGCTAAATAAATAAAAAAACAAAAACCTAAAGCCTATCATTCTTAGACAAGTTGCCGCCCCCCGATCTTCACTATGTTTTCCTGCTTTAGCATCAACAACTCCATCTTCCCCTGACCAAGAACTTTAATTACTCCCTGTTACCTCACATCTGCCTCCTTTCAAAAGATCACTTTTCATCTCCCTCGTCTCACAGACCTAGCAGAAGAGAACTCCCATAGCCTCAATCTCAACTCGCCTATCTCTTAGCCCCGCCTGATAACATTCAGAAAGCCAAAGCCCCATCCTCTCCTTCCCTCTTTAGGCTTCTCCCCACCATCACTAGATTCTCCCCCACAGTCCAACAACTTCTCTTAAGACCAGTCAAATCGTGAGCCACAGCAACGTCAGGAGATTTGCTTCACATTCCAAACAGTCAGCTTTTCTCTGTGTCCTGCACCAGCACGCAGCCATCACCAACAGTCACAGTTCCTCTATGCACCACGAGCATGCACCAGCCATAGCTGCAACAAATTTCTCTTCTTAGTAAAGACAGGGGATGCGATGGAGAACATGTAAAAAAACCAGAGGAAGGGGAAGAGAACGAACAAAGAATAAGGAACCATAAGACAAACAAAGGGGACGATCACAAACAGAAACGTAAAGGAGAACAAAGGGTAGCACAAGACGAGAAGAAGCAGAGGAAAAAGTTTCTTTTCAGCTAGCAACCTTACGCTTTGATCGCCATCGTCCTCGGCTTGCAGCGACCAGGTAAGTTCCTTTTCTTTCCTTGTTTTGCTAAATTAATTAACTTTGTTACTGTTGCATGCATATGTGAATTATTCACGCATGCATGCAACATTGGTTTTTTTTCTCTTTTTTTTTTCTTCTAAAAAATTTTAAGACCGGACTACATGAATAACAAAAAAAACATAAAAAAATAAAAATAAAAATAATTTTTCTTTTCTTTTAATACAAAATTTATGGATTTATTTATTGACGCTAAAGTTAGAAATATTATACTTTTGGATTATACAATATTTACCAACGCTAGAGTTAGAAATATTCATGGAAAAATATTCACTAGCGTTAAAGTTAGGAATATTATAGGAAGATCGTAAGAAAGAACAAAAACAAACTCTTAGCAATTTTAAGACAAAATTAGCAATGCAGCCTTTCTCAGGTTCTTCACTTAAAGGGTGATAGTATCTTCCATTTCGCGTACCAATCTCGTACCATAGAATCTTTATTGATTAGTTAAGGTTCCTAGTGACTATAATGCTAGGTGACGATTCCTTAAACTAGATCGTTTCCCCTAAAAAACAAGATGCCAGATATCTTTTTTTTTCCATGAAAATTTTTTAAGCGGTTGTTGCGATGTCTAGGTGTGACAAAATGACGACTCTACTAGGGATATCTATGACTAAGCTTTAGCACGCATCTTTATTGTCATGCATCACTTCAAGAGCACACACGTTGAAATTTATGATAGGTGGGGGAGTAACGGTATCCCAATAACTTTAGTTTGGGCAAGACTCGTAAAACTATCCAACTCTCGATTGATTATTTACTCGATAGTGGTTGATACGCCGATCTGATATTACTCAGGACCTCTATTTTCACACTACTTGTAAGCTTTATATCAACCTTTCGAGGACGATCACTGAGCATGTAAGATACCATTTGATTTTTGAATATCTTGTCCCTATTATTTTAGGATTTTACATTTCAGTCCCTGAAAGTTGAGATGATAGAGAGAAAGTTGACATAAAAGGGAGAAGAGAGAAAGAGTTTGGTCGACCATGATTGATCTTTGTGTTAATAGGTTTGTTTTAAAGAAAAAAGTTTAATGGAGGTGGTTTTTCCCTTAAAACATACCAAAAAATGCAGACTAGGGCTTATGATGTTTTCTTGGTTCACTTTGATCTTTAGTTTTTTATGTAATTAGATGATGTTTTAGGCTTAAAAATGAGATTATTGAGGATTCTAAAGGTGTTCTTGTAGTGTTTGTTTTTAATTGAAATTTAGATTTTTGAATACAAAAACTTGTACCTTGATTTTCTAGTAATTGAAAATGAATTAATGGTTGATAAGTTGTCTTCAAAGACAAACAACATGTCATTTGTTGTATTTTAAAAAGAAAAGGATAAACAAGCACCTTGGTCTTGGCCAGCAGCACTTGACATGTTTATTCAATAAGTATTTTGGCCTATAACCTTCTAATTTTTTCTTTTAAATAATTAATTTTTTTTTGAAAATTTGTTCAAATAAAATTATTAAGATAATATTTACAAAATATTTCAGTGCATCACTTTTAAATAAGATTGTAGTTTTTTATAGAAATATCAACCATTATTTGATGGATAGTTATTTATGAATCTAATACGTATTTTAAAAAAAAAACTTTTAATAAGGGATATTGAATGAAAATAAAATATCAATTTTCTTATATTTTTATTATAATTATTTATATAACTTTCTCAAATAAATCATGTTCTCTTTGTTTTTTTCTTTTCTTTTCCCTTTTCTTAATATATGCTGTCATTAAAATAAAAGGCCATCTATGTGAGGATGTGGTATGGTTTGTTTATTTAGCCATTTCCCTCTCTGCTAGAGGATCCATCTTTTTTTCAAACATATTTGAAAATGTAATTATGATTATTTTTTAAGATATTTTTTATTTAAAAAATATTAAAATAATATTTTTTTATTTTTAAAAAATTATTTTTAATAACAATACATCAAAATAATCTAAAAATATCAAAAAAATATTAATTTAAAATAAAAAAAATAAAATTTTTTAATTTTTTTCAAAAACAAATAGTTCCTTTTCTCCTTAGGTTCAGTGGCTCAAAAGTGTAAATTTGTAAGGATTAAAGGTCTGGTACACCTGTAATTTTACGTAGTCATTAAAAACTGCAGCCTCATTATTCTCCGTGACTGTTTTTCTTAGAGACATCTTTCTTTTTCGATTTTATTTTCTTCTTCTCTTGTGGCTTAAACTCTAATATATTGCTTTAACTGTCTAATTCTTTATTATAATTAAATTAAATTATTTTTTAAATTTAAATTCAATTTATAATTAAGTTAAATTCATGTATTTAAAATATATAAAATTCAATTCATTTTATTCCTATATTACTTTTATCACTATCATCTTTATTCTTTAAAGGTCTCTACAAAAAATAAGTAAATAAGTATTTTAGAGAAATTAGTTTTAACATTAATTTCTTATCTTTAGTGTATTAAATTATAAGTTCACTCTAATTTACTTTTGTATGAGATTGAATTTCATTTATAATTAAATTTTTTATAATCAAAATAGTTTGAAATATAAAATTTAATTAACATCTTGAATTTAATTTAAAAAGTTCTGAACATACTGCATGCGATTGATTTAGTAATAAAAAAAAGGTATATTTCCTTAATTTTTTTTAGTTTAAACTTTGTGAATATATTAAAGTAGTGTTTGTAATTATAGTAACAGTTATTTTTTAAAATATTTTTCGTTTAGAAATACATTAAAATAATATATTTTTTAATTTTTTTATAACTACATGAAAACAATTCAAAATCACAAAATAATTTAATTTAAAGAAAAATAATTTAAAAAACACGTTTTGAAAAACAAAAAAACACTCTCTAAAAACGTGTTTGGCATTACAATAACGGTTATTTTTTAAAATAATTTTCGCTTCAAAATAAAACAAAATAATATTTTTTATTTTTTTAAATTTATTTTTAATATTAACATATTAATTTAAAAAAATTAATTTTAAATAAAAAAATTTTAAATTTTTAAAACAACATTTCTACAGAAAAACCAAACAAGGTATAAATCAACGTGGAGGGTGCGGTAGGCCTTAAAGATAATTTGAGGAGATACTTCGTGTTAATTAATACACTAACCAATAAAAATTCTTCTACGCATATGATAACAGTGGAGAGAGCCCACAGCTGGTATTGAAAAACTAAATAAGATTAATGTTTTACTGTATATTGAGTTGATGTGGATGTTGAGTGTTTTTATTATGTATTGTGCTATTTAGAATTTTAGCATGAATTACTAGGGGTGAGTAAAAAAACTAAAAAACTGATTAAACCGAGAAAATCAAAAAAAAATAACTGAAAAAATAGAACCGTGACAAAATTCGATAAAAATGATTAAAATTTTGAAAAAACCAACCGGTTCGATTTCGGTTTTATAAGTTTGAAACCGAATTGAACACAAACCGAAAATAACCGAGCCATATCGGTTTTTTTCCACAAAAACCGAACCAAACCAAACCGAAATCGATCGGTTTGAACCGGTTTCTGTTTTTTTAAATCGGTTTGGTTACTTTTTTTGATAAAAACTGAATCAAACCGAAAATAATCACCTCTATGAATTACTATAGATTATGAGTGATTTCATTGTAAATTGCATTATTTAGGTTTGTTCTTTGCTAAAAGCACTATGGATTGGAATGGTGTAATAACAAAGCTGCCCTTACCACAGAAAGTTGCAACAACTGCAAGGGAGGTAGGGTTGTCTTTTTGGTTGGGGAGAAAATAGTCACTTCGAGTTTGGGTGGAGCTGCGACACCTAACGCGTTGGGCTACTAAGCTCTGGGCGCTAGGGCCAGACCTGCACGACTAGATATAGACCCAGGCAAGCGGGTCTAAAGACTCGCCATCTGGGGTGTGCACACCTTAAAGCCTAGGGTCTGCAGAACCACATATTAGATCTTTCGTCAGGATCTAATTCTCTTATATCCAGTGTCAGGACCCAAGGATCCAATTCTTTTATGTCTAGTGTCAAGACCCAAGGTTCTCGGGTCTTAGGTTTCAAAATATTATTATTTTTATATAATTAAAAGTATTGATATAAAAAATATTATTATTTGTCTTATAAGCATTATTTTTTTGTTATAATTAATGTTATTAATATTAAAAATACTATTATTTGTATTATAAATATTATTATTTTTATTATAGTTAGAATCATTAATATAATACTTATTAAATTTGAAAAAAAATATTATTAACATTGAAAAACAAAAATAGATTTCATTAGGGTAAAAATAAAAATCATCATCGTCATCATTAATAAATTTGAAAAAATATTATTGCTATTGAAGAAAAACCATAAATTTGATTTGAATGGATTAAAAACTATAAGAACTTGAGTCATATGAGTTTAATATTATTATTAATATTAAAAATATTATTAAATTCATTAATATTATTAAATTTAAACTAAATATTATTACTATAAAAAAAACATAGAATTGATTTAAAGGGCAAAATAAATCATCATCATCATCATCATCATCATCATCATTAACTTGGGTAAGGGATCCTTTTCCAGACTCAAGAAACTTGGGGTTGGAAATGAGCGCTTCACCTAAGTTGCTTGGGTGTAACATGAACGCATACCCAAATTTCTCATGGATCCTACGTCGGGATCCAAATCTCTTGGGTCTGTCGTCAGTACCCAAATGCCTTGGGTCTTGCAGCCCTGCATGACCCAAGACTATTGGTCCTACGTCAGGACTCTAGCTGCAGACCTAGGCGAGCGGGTCTGCAGACCCTCACCCTTGGGGTCTGCACAACCTCGCGCCTGGGGTGTGCTGAACCACACCTTGTAGACTTGCCCGCCTTGTTATCTTTTGATCCCCGCCTGGGGTCTGCAGACCCCGCAGAGAAGAATGAGAAATTTGAAGAAAAAAATAAAAAATATATAATAACTAATAACAATTATTATTATTATTGTTATTATTATCGTTAATAAATTTTATAAAAAAATATTACTATAAAAACTTGGACTAGACAAGTTTAATATTATTATTACTATGCTAAATATTATTATTTTTATTATAATTAAAAGTATTAATATTAAAACTATTATTATTTGTGTTATAAATACTATTATTTTTATTATAATTAAAAATATTAATAGTAAACATATTATTATTTGTATTGTAAATATTATTATTTTTATTATAATTAATATTATTAATATGAAAAATACAATTATTTGTATGATAAATATTATTATTTTGACTATAATTAATATTACTAATATAATAATTAATACATTTGAAAAAAATTATTAATATTGAAAAACATAATTAATAGATTTGATTTGAAAGGTAAAATTAAGAATTATTATTATTATTTATTGTTATCGTTAGTAAATTGAAAAAAATAATATTATTACCATAAAAAAAAACATGTCTAAAAAAGAGAAGACAAATTATCGGGTGTCTTCTATTTCTTCAAGTATATGTATTTTAAATTATTTGATTACTAGAATTAACAACTTTTAAAATGTTAATTTATAATTTTCAATATTCACTAATATAGCTCTGGTCATGAGAATATATTCATATCGGGTGTCCAGAGAGCTGAGGTAATAAAATGATTGACATTGGTACTTAGAGGCCATTCTCTATTGGTTTCAGGTAATAATAAAAATATAATTAATTGTAGTCAGCATATTATTTATATAAATTGAATTTAAAAAAATAAACAACTAATTTTGTGGCTTGTCTTATCAGATGGTGTGAGGCTAGACATTTCACAGTAAATCTCACTTATGTCCACGAGTTTTATCAGGATAAGTTTGATGCATAGTAGCCACATCATGTATATATTACAAATGTATTCATTTTTTTTATTTTAAAGTTAATTATTTAGTTTCAATTGATTATTTGAGATAACTATTTTATATGGTCTAAAAGGTTATATGAACTTGATATTTTCAGCTTCACCCATATGCCGTGAGGGATTTGATATTTGGTTAACACAAATCCCTCTGTACAACCCAACATTATTGTAATTTATGTATATTAAACACTTTCCCCTAATTAATTTGATGTAATTTATGTTTAATTAGTGTTAATTTGATTTTATTGAACGTTAAGGTTTTGAATTAAGAATTATGTTAATTAGATGTAATTGAAGTTGTTAATTGATATAATTATGTTATTTTGTTTAATTATCAAATATTTTAGGTTGTTGTTGATTATGAATTAACAAAATTATGTGTTTGAAATATTAGTGTTAATTTAGGTTATATTATGGATTATGTTAATTAGACTTATTTTTAGTTAATAATTTGATTATTTTGTTAAATAATCAATTTTTTTGCTATTGTTATTTGTGAATTAAAAAGATAATATAATGAGATAGTTAGTGTTGATATAGGTTAAATTATAAATTATATCGAAGTTTGCATAAAATAGTACTAGTTATGAAATACATGAATTTGTTTGATAATTTTGTTATGGTACCAGAACTTGATGAATGTAGGTGTTCTCTAATTAATTTAATGAATGTACATGTTTACTAATCAATTTATATTTTGTTGATAATAGATGCATTTTGATTAACCCCAAGATATTAATAAAATATAATTGTGTTTGGTTGTGTTGTTTGACAGAATATCTAATAATTTAGGAATATTATGTTTCCATAGTGATATTATTGCTAATATCGACAATGACATCACTTATAATTGAGGGAACCATGAATTCTTTAGTGTTATATTAGACATGCTCCTTAACGAATTATCGAGAATGTTATGTAATCGACTTGGCTGGAATATGTTTGAAATAAAAGTTAATTAATTGGAGAATGTTGCAAATCAAGGTTAGTCAAGCTTGTTATGTTTATGTATCAATATGTAGTGACGAGAGTATGAATTCAATGTTTGGGTTTGCTAGTATTAATGAGATTAATATGCTGGAGCTCTTTTTAAATAGTAAATCGAGACGAGAAAACTCTTCAAGTATGGAGTTATATCTATACTGCAACTATGCAAAGCATGTCTAAAAAAGAGAAGACAAATTACCAGGTGTCTTCTATTTCTTCAGGTGTATGTATTTTAAATTATTTGATTACTAGAATTAACAACTTTTAAAATATTAACTTATAATTTTCAATATTCACCAATATAGCTTTGGTCATGAGAGTATATTCATATAGCGTGTCCAGAGAGCTGAGGTAATAAAATGATTGACATTAGTACTTAGAGGCCACTCTCTATTGATTTCAGGTAGTAATAAAATATAATTAATTATAGTCATCATATTATTTAAAGAAATTGAATGTAAAAAAAATATACAACTAACTTTGTGGCTTGTCTTGTCAGATGGTGTGAGGCTAGACATTTCACAATAAATCTCACTCATGTCCACGAGTTTTATCGGGATAAGTTGGATATATAGTAGCCACATCAGGTATATATTACAAATGTATTCATTTTTTTATATTTTAAAGCTAATTTTTTAGTTTTAATTGATTATTTGAGATAACTATTTTATATGTTCTAAAATGTTATATGAACTTGATATTTTTAGCTTCACCTATATATGCCGTGAGGGATTTGATATTTGGTTAGTACAAGTCCCTCTATACAACTCAACTTTGTTGACATTCATTATCTAGATTAGGTAATGCAACAGTTCAGACTATCTCAACATATTCCAGATTATGTTCATACTGGACAAGAGCTGCATGGTGTTAGTCGACAGGGTAAGTGCGAGGGGAATTAGTTGGTAATTCACGCATCTTATCTTAATATCTAGATGTTAGGAGAGATCATGTTTTTGAGGGGCAACAACCTATAATTGATATAGATACTTGCATGACAAGGTATATGTCTATTACGAGTCATTTCATTACACTGACCTAGTTGCGTTTCCTAATATGTCCACACAACCCGATGCACCATCCCTAATTTCCAATGCAGAAAAGATTGATATGTAATATTGTTTTACATTTATTACATGCTAGAATAATTTTATTGTAGATGATGATTACTAATTAGTTTTTAATATATGTATATAAATGACTATATGTGAAGGTATTGATGAGATGAAACGTATTGTAGCCAGCACCACACTCAATTTATATCATGATAAACTTTAAAAGATTGAGGAGATTGAGCGTTTTGAAGTAGCATTAGCAGAAAATAAGATTACTTATCGTGGAAGTGTTGAGGATGTTGGCCCGTCCGCGAGCGTCCCAGACTCGTCCACTAGCGTCCTAGGTCCATCTATGAGCTAAGATGATATTAGTCATTCTCAAATCTATATGGATATTATAGACCCGACCTCAAGTTGGATGAGATGAGAAGATTATTATATATAATTCCGTATTATTATATGTTATGATAATTAAGGATAAATGTATAGTTGATTTAATTTTAATAAAATTTTATGTTGTTTTAATTGTTAGTGTATGTTTGTTATTTGTAATTTAAAATATTATATGCTGTGAATTGTGTTTTAATAGTGGAGAAGTAATTATTTGGGATGATGGTGTGAATTACTATTTTTTAGGAGAGAATTGATAACAAAATAGACTGTCACTGGACATTACTGTTAAAAACATTATAGATAGAATCTATGAAACTTTCAACTATACTAGAATTCTAGTTATTTTTATTCCTGTATTATTTTATTAATTAATTTTGTTGAATGTGCTAACTTACACATAAAATTAAAGGAAAACCCCAAATAGAAGGGGCATTTTTTACTCGAGACAGAGATGACTTGAGTCCGTGCCGAGTTGAAAAAATAAAATAAAATAAAATAAAAATAGTAAACAGTAGACAGGTGGCGTCCATAATTCGTCACCACTTCTTTGTCGGCTTGTCAATTAATAATCAAACTAGAGTAAATTATCAGCTAGTCTTTGTAGTCTTATTTAACAAACAATTTGATCCTTGTAGTCTTAAAAGTAATCAATTGACCATTAGACTAAATTCAACAACAGAAATCAATGAACAAATTGGTATAAATTCAACGTTTTAGCATGAGAAATAAGCAAAGAGTCTAACTTTTCCATTAAATTAAGATCCTCTCTCATTTTCCATTTTGTTATGTTTTCTCATTTTAATTCAATATAAATTAATAAACTCAAATTAAATGAAAATGATTTAACACGTGTTTAAAATGAAAATAATTTAATTTCTTATGTTTTATTCATCTTATAAAAAACAGATCATCATCGACTTCAACACTAACATGAACTGTTATGTTCTCTTAGAAACATGAGAGAGGATCCAAATCCCAAACAATAGAGGTTTAATAATCAATTTTTAAAATAAAGGGACTAGTTAGATTACGTCTTGTAAATTATAGGGCCAAGGTATAATTTACTCTTTAACTACCACTACCACCATCAACCCAACCCAACCCAAACACACAGATCTCTCTGTCCCAATCATTTCTTCCTTCCTTTCTTTTATCTACCAAACACACTCTACAATCCTCCAAATGACTCCAATTCCGCCGGAGAATGGCGTTGACGGCGATGACGAGCGAGAAGAAGACGACGAGGAAGACGAAGAAGAAGAAGAAGAAGAAGAAGAAGACGAACCGAGACTCAAGTACCAAAGAATGGGAGGTAGCATACCTACCCTTTTATCCAGTGATGCGGCGTCGTGTATAGCTGTTGCCGAACGTATGATCGCTCTTGGAACTCTCGACGGCACCGTTCACATCCTCGATTTCCTCGGCAACCAGGTGACACCTCACTCTATCGCTTTCTCTCTGTATCTTTCGAGACAATTGCCTTTTAATTTGTCAAATTTCTGCATTTAGGTTAAGGAATTTGCGGCGCATACGGCGGTGGTTAATGATCTTAGCCTTGATGTGGAAGGAGAATATATAGGAAGTTGTTCAGATGATGGCACTGTTGTAATTAATAGTCTTTTCACCGACGAGAAGGTTTTGAAGTTTGAATATCATCGGCCGATGAGGGCAATCGCTTTAGACCCTGGATATTCTAGAAAAACATCTAAAAGATTTGTTGCTGGTGGGTTAGCTGGTCAATTGTGTTTTAATTCCAAAAAATGGCTAGGCTACCGCGACCAGGTATGGACTAGTATGAGTATCGTGTACCTGGTTGAGAGTCTGGTTTTTGTTATTGAATGCTGCTGTGAATTTATTTGTTGCAAGTAGGTCTTGCACTCTGGTGAAGGTCCAATACATGCTGTGAAGTGGAGAACGAGTCTCATTGCGTGGGCTAACGATGCGGGTGTGAAAGTTTATGATGCCGCTAATGATCAAAGAATAACTTTTATTGAAAGACCGCGGGGGAGTCCGCGTCCTGAGCTTTTGCTCCCTCATTTGGTTTGGCAGGTTAGTTAAAATGTTGACCCTGTAAGTTGATTGAATACTTTCAACTGTTCTTTTCATTGTGTTTATTATATTTTTGAATCTAGTGGTTTCAAAATTAACAACAATGTTTTTGCTCTCTGGCTTTGTGGCATCCCATCACATCCAGGATGATACTCTCTTGGTTATTGGGTGGGGGACGTTTGTGAAAATAGCATCGATAAGAGCTAATGAGCGAAAGGGTGCCAATGGGACCTATAGGCATGTTCCAATGACTAGTATGAACCAGGTGGATATTGTGGCTTCTTTTCAAACCACCTATTATATTTCAGGAATTGCTCCGTTTGGTGATTCTTTGGTTGTTCTAGCTTACATTCCTGTGGAAGAAGATGGAGAGAAGGAATGTAGTAGCACCATTTCATCAAGACAGGTATCTTCTCTTTAATTCTATGTGGACTTTATTGAATTATGAACTCTGATCCATATCTTAGTTCATCTCTTGCAGATAAACAATGAATCTTGATAGCAATTTATTATGAAATTAGGTCTTCACCTGTTTAGATCCATGACAACAGTAAAAAAACATTTATGGAGAAATACACACTTCTTATGTGTACGTGTATTCCTGAGGTCTTTATTCTAGTCTGGGGTCATTTTATCTTCAAGCTTTTACAGTTTTTTTAAGGTTCATGATTTTGCTACATCTTTTTAAACATCATAAATTCAAATTTTAGTATTTTACATCTTGAAAATGCTAGCAATCTGAACCATTTTTTATGTCATGGAGTTGTGCACTTCCATGGGCTTGAGGGTTCTGCTTTTTTTTTTTTCTTGTCTTCTTCCATTTCTTTTTGACAATTACTTGTTTCAGGACAAGGCATGGGTTTTATGTTTCTTGTAGATATTTTATCTGTTTAGCAGTTTTTATTAATTGATCTTGTTCTCTTCAGAACCTAATCTTTGGTTTTCGGTGCTTGCTTCTATGTTTGCCGTATTTCATTTATGTTGTTAGCATGCTTATGAATGGATTGTTGATAATTACATGTTTCTTCCCAGTGTGATTTAGCTCCTTTCTGCAAATATTTTAGTTTTAAAAGATGAAAACCTGTTTGCAAGTCACTTTTTTGGAAATAGGTAGAAACTGTATTTGCTCAATTATCTATTTTAATCAGGGCAATGCACAGAGACCAGAAGTACGTGTAGTTACATGGAATAATGATGAGCTTGCAACAGATGCCCTACCTGTACATCGTTTTGAGCATTACAAGGCGAAGGACTATTCCCTTGCTCATGCTCCTTTCTCAGGTTTACATATTGGATTATTTGAAATTCATGGTCTCTTATACCAGAGGACTACATTTGAATAGCTTCAATACCTTTTCATGTGAAAGCAGGTAGCAGCTATGCTGGTGGTCAATGGGCTGCTGGCGATGAACCATTATACTATATCGTATCCCCAAAGGATGTGGTGATTGCAAAGCCTAGGTTATCATTGATTCTTTCTCATATTTTAGCTTTTGAAGAGAGTCATTTTATTTCCTTGCTTGTGCTATGAGCTCGTAGGTATTGATGGTTCCGATGGTGTTCTAAATTAATTTTAGAACACCTTTCAGTTCTAAATGATTCTTGATGTCTTTTCAAGAATAGGCAGTTTGAATTATATCCTGAATTATTCTCTTCTGTAATGTATCAACAGTGTTGTGAGTGCCTAGTTCGTTCTTTTAACTCACCCATTCACCCTTCCAAATTGACAACTTATGATTCAAAGCATGAGCTTATCACGAGCATTATGTGTTAAGCATCTAAGCTTGGATTTATCAAAACAATCTGAAGTTCCACAACTTCCCCAATCCACCAGCCTGGGCATGTGTTTGTTTTTGTTTTCTCTTTTGGTTTTCAAGAGAACTTAATTTATTTTTCTATGTTAGGGATACCGAAGATCATATTGCGTGGCTTCTAGAACATGGTTGGCATGAAAAAGCATTAGAAGCAGTTGAAGCAGGTCAGGGCAGGAGTGAGCTCATTGATGAGGTATTTTGGTTTATTTATCTGTTAGACAACGTTAAAAGATTTAGAGGTTTGCCATGTCTCGTACAACAAATACAACATATAACTTCTTTTATAATTAAATAAATGACAACATTTTGTTGATCTTGATTGTAGAGGAAGACCTTTTTGCTACAGTACAGAAACTAAATTTTTTCATTGTTGTCTCTCTTCAAGTACACCTTTATGAATTAGCAATTTCTGCATATAATTTGGTGTTGCCTTTTAAAAATACAGCTCTGTCTCCCCTCTCCTCTTCCTTATCAGCGCACAAATGATCAAATGAGTTTTGTTTCATTTTTCTTTATGGTTATAAATCTAGTTTTTTAATTTTCCTCTGCATGTGCTCGTAAATTTAAATAGTCACACGTTGCGTGATAATGCTAAGCATTCAGTTTATTTGTGCTTGGTTTCCATGAATTTAAAGATTGGAAGCACAATATTGATTGATGCATGCATAGTAAACAGTTCTTCTGGATAATGGTTTCTTCAATTTGTGTGGTATTTGAACTCTTAAGCATTGTGATGCCCTGTCTTACCCACTCATTTCTTTTCGTCAATATGTTCTTTCAGTTTTAGGTAATAAAGCTTTCATGCTGCAGTTGCATGTAATGATTATCTTTCATTTTAGAAAAAGAAGCATGCGGGATAGATATCTTCTTGTTAATTTGTTTTTTGTCTTATGTGGTCCTTCTTTGAGATCCATGTTATTTTGAAGTGAGTAATGGCTTAAAATTTTATGCTATAAGCACAGGTGGGATCCAATTATCTTGATCATTTGATTGTGGAAAGGAAATATGGTGAAGCTGCATCTTTGTGTCCCAAATTGTTGCGAGGGTCTGCTTCAGCTTGGGAGAGGTAAGATTTAAGAAAAGCAACTAATTTGATATCTCCTCTGCATCCCTTGTTAATAACTGACTAGAGGCTTCCTTTTGCAGATGGGTTTTCCATTTTGCTCATTTGCGTCAGCTTCCTGTGTTGGTCCCATACATGCCAACAGAAAACCCAAGACTTCGTGATACTGCTTATGAGGTTAGCGGAATGAAAATAAATTCATGCAGTTCCTTTCTTAACTTCTCTATTGCATTGGTTCACGATCTAGGTATTTTCGATGCACAGGTTGCTCTTGTAGCTCTGGCAACAAATCCGTCTTTTCATAAAGATCTCCTGGCAACCGTCAAATCTTGGCCACCTGTGATTTATTCTGCATTGCCTGTTATATCTGCCATAGATTCTCAGCTAAATACTTCTTCAATGACTGATGCACTCAAGGAGGTTGGTCAGAGAACTGGTGTGTGCTGTTTGATTTCTGAAATTTGATGTTGAATGTCACTAATCACAACTCCTTTTGATATCAGGCACTAGCAGAGTTATATGTAATCGATGGGCAATATGAGAAAGCCTTTTCACTTTATGCTGATGTAAGTATGTTTGTGTGAATATGCACACAAACAAAGCAGTGGTTTTGTCTGTTTAAAATGATTCAGGAAACAAGGTGTTGCATTAATTTTATTTGACATATTTTTCTTATTTGTTTTCTTTGTTGGCTTTCACCTTTCAGCTTATGAAGCCAGATATATTTGATTTCATTGAAAAACACGACTTAAATGATGCCATCCGCGAAAAGGTATGACTGCAAGATAAGGTGAAGCAGCTGTTGTATGTTTTGTTTTTGTGGTTTTCCTACTCTGTTGTCATTGTTATGTAAAGATCAGATTTGTATCTCCATTTGAAATGTTGGGTTTGAGCCTAAATTTTTGTCTCCAAAAACAACCTTTTAGATATTTACTATATGCCTGTAGTCCTGCTGACATTTTGACTGTCACGAATATGTATTGCAAGTTAATTGATATATATTGAATCTGAAATTTTTATGCTTTCTGCATATTATTGCAAAAATTGATGGTTTTTCTTTTTGCTTTCTAGCTTTTTTAATTATTCAACCTGTTCTTATTTCATCATGTGATTGACTCACTCTTAATTCTTTTGCTTGTGCTTGTTCAAGTACAGGTTGTCCAACTGATAATGCTTGATTGCAAGCGTGCAGTTCCTCTATTGATCCAGAACAAGGACTTAATTTCTCCTCCTGATGTTGTCTCCAAACTGTTGAATGCCAGCAATAAGTGTGATTCAAAATATTTCTTACATTTATATCTTCATGCATTATTTGAAGCAAATCCACATGTTGGAAAGGATTTTCATGATATGCAGGTATGGAGAAGGCTGGCTATTTATTTTTGACACTATTTCTTTTTCTATCTATAATGTGTTAAACTCAATGAATAGTTCCTTCTGTAAAGGTTTCGGTTTCTTTTACAGTTTTACTAGTAGTAGTAGAAAAGGACATGATAATCTTGAATGCTGTGACCTTAGTGTCAAAATTGAAGTGACATGAACAGAGACATTCACTCATTCTTATTACAGTGATTTATACATTGTGACATGCCATGAAAATGTGTTGTGGATGTCATTGATGCAAGTAAGCTGTACATGGCACCTTGTCACAATATCATTTTTGTCTTAGCTGTTCTATCTGCCAATTTGAATTTAAGTGCCATCATGATCAAGTCACTCTTGTCAAAAATGAGCTACTTGTTCCGCAACTCTGCATCTTGTTGTCAAGCTTCAGTTTAGTAAAGGTCATCTTTTTATTCTTTCTTAAGCTACAAGATCCATTTTTAATTGCTGAGAGGAGCCATGACAGGGGTTTCTCCCAAACGGTTCATCCCATTCCAATTGCTGACAAAAATGTTAATGTCTCAGCATTTGGTCTTATTTTTAGCTGCTCGATATGTAATGATTGACATGTCTGTGCAGTCTGCAATGTGTAATGATTGATGTGACCTTTTTATTTTTATCGAGACAGGTAGAGCTTTATGCAGATTATGATCTGAAAATGCTACTTCCTTTTCTCCGGAGCAGCCAACATTACACCCTCGAGAAGGTTTGAATAGTCAATAAACTGTCAATTATGATGTTTTAGGTCAATGGGTGTCAATTCTTCCTGCAGTTATTTACTAATGAATTGATCAGTTGAACTCTTCACATCTCAGGCATATGACATTTGTGTCAAAAGAGATCTTTTAAGAGAGCAAGTCTTCATACTTGGAAGGATGGGAAACTCAAAAAAGGCCCTAGCTGTCATCATAAACAAATTAGGGGACATTGAAGAGGTATTTATTGTATTTGGCTTGAAACCATCAGATGTTCTTCTATTTCTTTTTTCTTTTTTGTTGCGAGTATTGGCAGCAATAAGAAAAAACATTATTGTGGCCGCAGGCTGTAGAATTTGTAACTATGCAGCATGATGATGATCTTTGGGAAGAATTAATTAGGCAATGTCTTCACAAACCTGAAATGGTACGTTTAGGACTTGTTCTATTGATTGCTGTTGTTCTTCACACATTCTGTCATGGAAAATATCTATATGTTTGTTGAGTTTCCTTCTCTTTTCTGCAACTTGGCAGGTAGGGGTATTGTTGGAGCACACCGTTGGCAATCTTGATCCTCTATACATTGTAAATATGGTCCCCAATGGCTTGGAAATACCTCGGTTAGTGCACCTGATAACTTGTTTTGTTTAATTTCTCATTCAATCCTCCCCTGCTCTTAAATGAAAGTTTTGCAATCTAGCTGTTTTGAAAAACAAGGACAACATCTAACTGCATTGTAATCCAAGGTATTTTAAAGTAAATTACCCATGGCTTAGAATCAATGAGGCTAGCTTGCAAATAACGTTATTGAGAAGATACAAGAAGGGCCATAATTGAAGTCTAAATTGTTGTCTGAAGTCGGTCACCAAAAACAGATTGACAGAAGGCATTACACATGACTAAACCTGCAAACACATGATCTCCATGTCTCCTACGGAACACGGATTCCTGATGACCCCGCCTAATAAAATCTAATATGAAATAGCCTGCACCAAGTTAGCGAGTCTTCTAAGAAGGATTTAAGGAAACAGTCCTAATCAAATGAGAATACTTTCTATTCTCCCTTTTGGATGCGAAATTCATTATGATTGATCAGTGTTACATATATAATAGCCTAGATACTTTTTAAAGCTGCAATAGTTTTATTTAGCATTAAGAACCGAGTTCTGAGCCAGCTACACAAAGGAAGCTGTATATTTGCTCATGTTTGATGATAGACTGATTTCCTATTAGCTTCCTTGTAGTCTGTTTTGGTATGGAAATGCTAATTAGATTATGCTTCAAGATGACACTGTTCATCATGTGTAATTCTTAAATATATACAATGTTGCTTTCAGGCTTAGGGATCGTCTTGTCAAAATTATCACTGATTACAGAACTGAAACGTCTCTGAGACATGGGTGCAATGATATTCTCAAGGTATCATGCTTCATGTACCTTTCCTTTTCATCTGAATAGAACAATTTTTTCTACTTGCTAACATTCTGATTCTGTTTTGAGACATACAGACTGATTGTGTAAATCTCTTGATCAAATATTACAAAGAAGCAAGACGGGCTCTTTGCTTAAGCAATGAAGAAGAAGCTCGAGTGAAAAGGGATGGCAGAGGGGATTCTCAAGCAATTTGGAGAACAGTAGGTGCAAGAGCCATGGAGGTTAAGTCAAAAACTAGGGGAGACACAAGATGTTGCATGTGCTTTGATCCCTTCTCTATACTAGATGTATCGGTTGTCGTATTCTTTTGCTGTCATGCTTATCACATGTCTTGTCTTATGGATTCCATGCATACTGTAAGTGGAAAGAAAGGGAGTGGAGCCACTTCCAGGATGTCAGAATATGACTATGATAGCAATGATGAGGATGACTGCGATGAGGGGAACAACGATTCTGGTGTGAT
The DNA here is from genome assembly GCA_015852605.2 of Populus deltoides. Lineage (NCBI taxonomy): Eukaryota > Viridiplantae > Streptophyta > Magnoliopsida > Malpighiales > Salicaceae > Populus > Populus deltoides. The sequence goes on from CM027578.2 coordinate 12,555,512, forward strand.
TCGGTTGAGATGCATCTTATGTACTACTGCTGCAGGTTGAGATAGTAATGGGTCGCCTATAGTTTTTTTCTTTTCCTTTTCTCATTCCTTTTTTGCTCTGGGTGGGTGGTGGGGGTGAGGTGGTGTTGTGGTGGTGGTTGTGAGTCTTAGCTTTATTTTTCGTGGTGGTCATTTCTTATTTTATTTTTTTCCTGTTCATATATATCATATGTTGTGCTATTCATCAATTGTTCAATTTTGGCTGAGCTAGGTTTTTGTCAATTGATTTATCATATGGATTGTAGTTATTTTCGGGAAAAGGTTAAATTATTATTTTTTTGGCTGTTTTGTGGAGATTTCAATGTATGCACATTTGCTGCCTTTGTTTTTCAATTGTATTATTAAATTTGTATAAAAGATTGAAATTGGATGAATCCGTGGCTCTTTTTATATGGCTCCATTGCGTGATCTTTCACACTAGAGATTTAAAAAGAGAGGAACCCAATCTTGAGTGGTTCTTTGTTCATCTTGGCTTGTAAAAATCTCATTGAACAGGTAATTAGGGTGCATAAACCTCGCCTGCTTTTGAAAGATCATTAAAACACCAGTGTCACAACAAGATTGCGAATTCTTGATTGGAAAGGTCTGGGAATAAGCTGCTCGGTAATGTTGTAATAAAAAGATTGCGAATTCTTGATTGGAAAGGTCTGGGAATAAACTGCTCGGTAATGTTGTAATAATGAAGTTCACAAAATCACAAAATCTGAAGACAAGAAACTTCAGAATATCACCGCCAAGTAAACCTGATAACTAATGATTTCTTCTGTTGTTTGTGTTAATTCTTCTTAGTGCTGCTGTTCATTATGTGTTGATTCTGAACTATATACAATATTATTGCTTTCAGGCTTAGGGATTGTCTTGTCAAAATTATCACTGATTACAGAACTGAAACGTCTCATGCTGCATGTACCTTTCCTTTCATCTGAATAGAACAATTTTGTAGATGATGCCTCCCCACCAAGTAAACCTGATACCATATGTTAAATGGAAAGACGTGGATGTTTACCTCTCATATTAAAATTCATTATATAGATTCAATTGTGGTCAAAACAGTAGATAAAAATCAAAACTCGCATGTTTGAATTTTTTTATTCCAACCTTTTTGTAATGTTTGGATGTTCTCTAACAAGCCAAGCCATTCTTGAACATAAATGAAATTAATCAAGACTTGTTTTTCATTCTTTACTATTCTCTCGAAATCTATCTTAACTTACGTATCTCGAAAAAGTTCATTAATTATCTTCTTGAATTCTTTTGCTCTTAATTTTATGACTGGAACAATAAAACTTTTAATGGATTTCTTGATGTTGAAGATAGGATGACATCACATTACATCTTGGATTGCGGAGTACAATACTAAACTTGCCTCTAAGATTGAAAACAACATTGGCTAACTCAGACTAAGTTCTGGTTTTTCTTCAAGGGGCTGCTAATATATGTATGATCCAACAAATTGGAACTGTAATAATACAAATAACAGAATCAAAATTCATTGTAAATTCAACATCTGTAAATACTACTAGATTGAGTCGTTAAATAAACTCTATTGGCACGAAAGAGAAGCTTAAAACCAGATGTTTTATTCTGTAACCAAAACCATATATTTCCTAATAAGATTGTATTTTCAACTTTAGGTTTCTAATGATTTATGCTGGTTTATTAAAGTTAATGAATGTAACTCCAGTTCAGTAAAATAAAAAAAGTTCAGTGACGACTATGCTAAAATAATAACCATGTGATAGAAGAATGGCAATTCTTTCCACTACTTGAGTATCGATAGTCCTAAGCTGGTTCCGCAAGGCCGAAGTCATAGATACCCTTGCATGTTTTTATTTAATTACATAAATATCTGAGTTAACTTGTATATACTTCGACTAATTTTTTGGATTATGAAATTAATAATCATGTAAATCTTTTGACTCTAAAAGAATTAAGAAACAAATTCAAAATGTAACAAGTTGAGCTCCCTCTAATACCTTGCGTTCTGGAGTGGTGGATGCTAACCCTGCTAGTCCGAAGTACCAACCGGTGAAAACATTTACTATCACAACTCTTGGAATTGGTCAAAATCTAATTTTTGAATTTCGTGAGGAAACTGTATCGGATACAGGACACAAACTTCAGCAATAATACAACAAGACTTCATTCGGAGTAGACAGACCACTTTCCTTAGTTTAAACTATGTTAACGGCGGACTTCGATGCAAATTTGGTTCCCTTTCTCCTTTTTTCTTCCCTTCTAGCTTTACTTGCAGTCATTCAGTTCAACAGTAAACTGGCAAGATCAATCCATTTTAATCTCTTGCGCCTCAGGTCTACCTAAGAAGATGACATGATACTTTTACGTAACCTGTAAGAATTAGTCGTTTGTTCTGTAACTTCTACCCCCAATTAAAATCATGGAAAATTTTGTCCTATGATGAATCTAAAGTTAAAGATAGAAGTCTAACTTGTTTTTGTAATATACTATTCTTGTTACGATGTGCTATGCATGTGATTGTCGAGTCCAAATGAACCTGTAATAGTACAGCCATTTTCCAATCACTGTCACCGCGGAATATTTATTTTGTGCCAAATGGACTCCGAGACCCATGGAGTGCTGGAGGGTGAGGAATCAAACTTTGATCCCTTTTTACTTTGCCATATTGCGAATTTACTCTTTTCTAATTCATTCATTTGTTCCTTTTTATATATATACTCAACTGCAGAGTTCTAGAGGACATATCAGATAGTGTTGTTGCTTTATATACAGAACAAGGTACGTACTATTAGTAAATCGTTTGGGTAGGGAAACAGTAAAATTAATTGATATAAACATGTAAAAATACTATTTCTAATGTGTTTATTTATCATATATAAAGATAATATTTTTAAGATATAACTAAGCCCTTTAAACTTCTGAAAGGAAAAAATAAAAAAAATATTCTTTTAATATTTTTTCTTTGTATAGTAACAAGTTTATATAAACTTAAAAAATTATAATGAAATCATATAATTATTAATCAAATTATATGAATGTTATATTTTTAATTAAATCGAATAGTTGTTATCTAGTTTCATCCCAACAGTTATAAATATCAAAATTAATTATAAAAATAAAAAAAATAAACTCTAAATGAATTATAAAAATTAAAAAAAATAAACTCAAAAAATAATTAATTTAACTGATAAATTAAATTTCAAATATGAAGGACTAATTACCATCTTTTGATATTATAAATATTTATATAATATCTTTAAAAAATCCATTAGGAAAACACATTTACAATAATTTTTACTTAATTTACTGTATAATAGAAACACATACTTGTAAAAACTTACAAAAAAAATATTTCTTTTCAGTACAGAATATAAATATACTTCTTTTTACAAACCACTTCAATATGAACTTCTTTTGTTATGCGGAAAGTGTCTGAATTTCATTTTTAGGTACTATAATTTTGGTTGGTACGTGTTTTTTTGGCGATTAGGATCCCATTGTTTGGATCTTTGTCTTCCTGCTTCGAGCGATCCTGACTGGTAGCATTACGAGACAAAGAGAACAAAATTATTGCATATTGGCTTGCCGAGTACTGTGCCAAGCTTAATTAGCAATAACTAGGCCTTGCAATAAAAGTGGCCAGCTTAATGGCCTTACAGGTTTTGCTTTGTTTATATATCTTGAGTTCGAGTTTTTGAGTATATTTTTATTATCTCTACGGTGCTTTATATGTTTACTGGTTTCATGCCCCCCAACAAAATTATTGCATATTGGCTTGCCGAGTACTGTGCCAAGCTTAATTAGCAATAACTAGGCAGGCCTTGCAATAAAAGTGGCCAGCTTAATGGCCTAGACAGGTTTTGCTCTGTTTATTTATCTTGGGTTCGAGACTTTGAGTATATGTTTATTATTTTTATGGTGCTTTATATGTTTATTGGGCTTTAGTAGATTCGGAATTAATTATGGTGCGCCTGCGTTGTCCAATTTTGTTGCGAGAAGACTTTCATCATGGTGAATTGCATTCCCAAGGCTCAGTGATGCTAAGGCCTCAGCCTGCAAGTAATATGGGGCCAGATTGATGGAGTTTTATTAATATATTATTGTTTTTATATATAAAAATAACAATGTATTATACTAATTTAATTTTTGTATTAGATTTTATGATCCCAACAGAAGCAGAAGAAATGCAAATGAAGTTGCCCTTAAAGATCCTCAAAACAGCCACTAAACCATGGCAGTCCTGGTGTTCTCATTTACTTTTGTTTTTCAACAAATTAATGCCGGATGCCAGATCCTATCCCTGCTACAAGGAATGCAATAGCAAAGAGAGCATTTTTCTGTAAAAAAACAAGAAGATGCATCTGCATTCCTCTCCATCCATTCACGTAGGACGAGGTTCCTACACTTTGTCCACGTTTTGAAGCCGTCTGAACTCCCAGTAATTAAATTATTTTTGGAGCATGGAAAGTCCCCGTTAATTGCATAGATCATATTGAGACTCTGTGCATAAATACGTCTGACAAGATATTTCCCTATTGTCAAAGACCGATGTGTTCCATTTCCAGTCTAAAGAAAGAAGAAACGGTTGAAAGTAAACCAGGTTTTTTTTTTCAAAACCAAAAAAGTCTGTGTATTCATTGAGAATCGATCGACTGATTAAATTAAATGAACCGGCTGATTGGTTCAGAAATAATTGATCGATTAAAACAACAAAATATGTTTTCTGTTCATATTAAAATTTTATTTGAGTAGTTTAATTGCTTGTTTGTCTAGAATTTAAGACTTACATCGAATCAATACATTTAATTATTAGAAAGAAGATTTGGAGGGAAATTCATATCAACGTAATAATAGACCGTACGAATGTACTCATATTTCCCTTATCCATTTCATTTGTGACAGCGCCACTTCACACTTGGGTATTTGATATTATATAAAATAATTAATTTTTTATTTTTAGAATTAATTATTAATTAAGCATAGCACCTCCTGCCAAGCTATTTAATTAATTTATCTGAAAAGTTGTTTTTTGAATTCTATAAACATGTTAGTAGGAAGAGTTGTGCATCTTTAAATTTCATAAACACATTGATTTGAAAATGTGTTATCTTCTTTATAAATATCGGTTTTATATTGGCAGAAATTAATTGAAAAACAATCTTCTTCTCTATTTATTTTTTCTTTACAAATTCTCTATTTATGTTTATCAAAACAAAAACAAAAATTCTTAAGAAACTTATAAAAATTATTGTTTATAACTTTGTTGTATTTTAAAGGTATATTACTTTAATCCTACAACAAATATAGTGAAGGCAATTAATACTTTAAAAATAATAATATGCATACCTCAAAGTCTATTTTCTATACCCATTAACATAACAATAATTACACGCGGTGATGGATCATTTCAAAAATAAACTTGAAAGTTATGCTACTTTTTGGTAGAGAAACAACATAATAAAGATAGCAAAAGGAGGATGAATTTGGGGACTTAACTGTGTGAAATTAGGGATGAAATTGAAGAAATTAAAAGTTTGAAGGTCAATCAAGGACGAAATCGAAAATATCTAAGACAAAAGACCAAATTGACAAAAGCACTAAATTCATAGAGTTATTTTAAGATTTGGCAGGGGGTGAAGTTGAATTGATTCTTAGAATCAAAATTCAATTGAGAACTTGATTTAATAAATCAGAAGATTGACCATATTTGTTTCCCGGAAAAGCAGTTTTCAGGAAACTATTTTCCAAACTTTCCCGTGTTTGTTTGCCATTAGAAAAGGTGGTCAACAGAAAACACTTTCCGGTCAAAGAAAAATTTGACTTGGTTTCCAGGAAAATGTTTTCCCTTTTGGCTGTGTTTGTTTTTCAAAAAATGGTTTCCGGGAAACCACTTTCCAAACTTTCATGTGTTTGTTTGCCATTAGGAAAGTTGGTCAATGGAAAACACTTTCCAGTCAAAGGAAAATTTGGCTTGGTTTTCAGGAAAATGTTTTTCTGAAAAATTTGGGCGGAAAACACTTTCTGGAAGTTGTGAAAAATTTAGAAATGTCATTATTTGCTGATTATTTCAAATTTGATCCTCAAACTTTTGATTGCTATATATATATATATATATATATATATTGTTTTGAATATTTATTTTTCAATTTCATCTCTTAAAATTTAATTTTTATATTAACTTTGGTATTTATTTTTATAATTGCTATTTGCTTTTTTCTTATTATTTTTTATTGAAATTTTTTATTTATCAAATTTGATCCTCATTCTTTTGATTGTTACTTATTTTATTTGAAATAATTTATGAAATGTTAATTATTATTATTTTAATTTCTTCATCTTTTATTTTTTTAATTTTTTAGATTTGATCTCTCTTATTTTGATTATTATTTATTTTATTGAGATAATTTATAAAATTATACTTTTTTTCAATTTCATTCTCATTCAACCTTTTAATTTGTAAGATTTGTTTCTTATTATTTTAATAAACTTGAGAAAAATAAAACATTAATAAGTTATTTTCCAGCTCATTTTCCATAACATAACAAACACTGGAAAGTGTTTTCCAACTTATTTTTCATCACACTACCAAATATCAGAAAATACTTTCCCGGAATTCATTTTTCAAAAGGAAACTACTTTCCCGCAAACAAACGAGGTAAAATTGAAATAGAGGAAACTTAAATTAATCCTAAACGCCAAAACGACACCGTTTTATTTAAATCAAAGGTGCGTTTTGGTGTTGTTTTGACTAAAATGATGTGTTTTGAATCAAATTTGAAAAAAAAATAACAAAAAAAAGTGTTTGACACATTATTTATTATCTTCAACCTTTTGTACTTGAAAAGCTATCCGAGTGGCTGCTTTTCAAAGACAGTTAATGCACCATCTCTCTATCTAAATATCTTTTTTTATTATATAATTTTTTTTAATTTCTTTGATTTCTTGTTCCATAAAAAGTAAAAGATTTAAATTTACCAATTGCTAATCAATATGTCGAAGTCCTAACTTTTTATGGAATGGAAAGGTATATAAATGAACTTTTTGGTCAACAAAAAATTTAATAGAACTTACCCAATCCTTTTTCTATCTTGAAAAATTAAATTTGTTGATGATTTCTGTTTCTTACTGCAATGAAGTTTGCGTATAGAAAGCACTACCGAAATAGTTGAATCAATGTTAGAAACGATCCAGGTTCAGATTCAATTATCGAAAATTCTTTTCTTTTAATAAATTATTTTATATTTGGGTATAATATACTTGGTAGCACAAAACAAGAAACTCGGGTCCTTAGCTCAGTGGTAGAGCATTTGACTGCAGATCAAGAGGTCACCGGTTCGAACCCGGTAGGGCCCTTGTGATTTTTTCCGCTGGAAACCAAGTTGGACCTTTTATTTGTGCTAATATGTCAAATCCGTCCCTGTTTCAAATTTATCCCCAGTTGGACTAGATTGCAAATAAAATTTGAAGAGCTTATCCTAGAGAGAGAGAGACTATACTGTTTACAATCCTATTGACAAGTGTGGAAGGTTTTCTAAGGGATTGATTTATCAATTTAACATAAATAGAGGGGCTAAAGTGGTGAACTTTCTTGTTTAATGCTGCAAGTGCCCGTTTGTCAAGACAGTGTACTGCAGAGGCACCTGCTTTTTGGCAATATGGAATCTGGTGGGTTGCCTCTCTTTTCCCCCTTTACAAACTTAATGAAACTAGTAACATTATTACAAATAAGTACTTCTATTGTGAAAAAAGTGTCATCACTTTTATTCTTAGAATTTTAATCTCTAGAAATAATGCTAATTATTGGACAGTGACATGTTTGAACAATAAATAAATAAATAAATAAAAAAGTCTGCACGTGTTCCTCAACAACAAGAAAAGCAGGTATTAATTGTGTGGAATATCATTTGTAGCTGTTCCTTAAAGCTGGAAAAGAGACGCTGTGTTTTCAATTCATGTTTGTCTTTGGAATGGAATAATGATATGTGATTACACGCGGCTTTTATTTTGGACCCCGCGCGAGTGTGAATGTGTTCTAGCTTTTGGCCACAATTGAAAGCTATCGAAGGGAGAGACGGCTGAAGAGCTCCTAATTTAAAAAAGTGAGTTGAATCAATTTTTAATTTTGCTTCAGAGCAGTGTTTTTGAAACAAGTTGGGCAGGTACAGAGATAAAATTTCCTAGTGTGAAAGCAAATTAATTGTTGGGACTGCTAGATACCTTTTTCTTTTTGAAAAATACGCCTTTGGTTGTTCTAGGAACTGGAGTGAAAAGATTTCTGGTCACAAAGTTGAACCCCGACAGCCTTTTGTTTTGTGGGGTGCGGTGCCGTGCTCTTGGTGGCGCAATATACCTTGAAAGCTTCATGATTCCGATTCCATCGTGTGAGTGACACCACTCTTGATTGATAGCCTGCATCTATAGTGCCCTCTGCAGACGATGCTACAAAAAGCTTCCACCACTCTTGACTGATATCCTGCATCTATAGTGCCCTCTGCAGACGATGCTACAAAAAGCTTCCACCACTCTTGACTGATATCCTGCATCTATAGTGCCCTCTGCAGACGATGCTACAAAAAGCTTCCACCACTACTGTACTCCCCGTTTCCTTGTGTAGTTAATTACTTTCATACTTCATTTTTGAGGTGTTATCACTTTTCAACAAGCTTTGAGGTGTTTGGCTGATAAATCTTGGGCATGACCACAGAATTGATGCCTTCCTCGTGTTGTTGTTACTTGATTCATGTAGAATGCACAAAGACAGCTAATTATGGTCACTAATCTCGATGACAGCTAATTAAATTATACAGTACAAGGAATGCAATGCCAGCTTTATTTTCCAAATTCTTTAATTAAATCCTAAGATCATACAGCCGGAGTTGTTACACAATCTATATATGTGTTAGATATAGATTATTAGATCGAGTATAACATTATAGATTTAATTATGTACACAAATATTCTATTGAACATGCAGTTATCAATATTTATCAAGTTTGTATTTAAAGGAAAGCTATATATTGAATCATATAACAAAAGTTTTGTTGAGAAACACATGATATTTTCTTGATAAAATTAAAAATTAAATTCATATAATAGAAGAAAGAGAAAGGTATTTCATGAAAGATATGTTGCTCTGAAATATAATTGATTGGATAGTAATACAATGGAAACACCTATTTTTCATATTCAAACTTATTATTTAAACATGTCAATGTTAAAAAATATAAATCCTCTAAACTCACTCTAATAAAAAAAGAGTTGTTGCATTATCAAATTTAACAGTTTTATCGACAAATTTTTTTATATGTGTTTACACTAGCAGTTTTCTGTCGATATTTACACTAGTAGTTTGTCAGTACGTACGTTACCGACATACTCAAGAACGGAAAACAGTCTATTAAAAAAACTCTTATCAATAATTTATGGACTGTTGATGAGTGCGTTGGTAATAAATATACTGATGAATTTACAGACAGACAAAGAGTGTAAAAAAATTTTTACCTGCTTCATTCCGTCGGCATATCTATCAGTAAATATAGCATATCACCAACATAATACCTTCTGTAATTTTATTGGTGCGTTAACAATAATAGTGACATTTGTAATAATTCTTTTCCAACTCTCTAAAATATACCAATGGTCTTGTTCCGTCGGTAACCCCATCAGTAATAGCGACATTTGCAATAATTCTTTTCCAACTCTCTGGAATATACTGACGAAGTTGTGCCTTCAGGAACCCCGTCAGTAATATTTTAAAAATATTTTTTAAAAAATAAATATTGAACAGAAGAAGAAAAAAATTAAAATAAAAAAATTAATAAAAAAATCAAAATTTATTACAAATTTAAACATTTGTACGTTCAAATACAATAAATTTAAAATAGAGACGGCGCTAGAGGAAGAGGAGGAGGCTGGTTGTCGTTAGGACCATGGGGCCAATTAGGGGTGCACATGAACCACCCATATGTGATCTCATCTCTCTTACCAATTAGTGGAGTTCTTCATAATCAGCAGTGAGTCGTTCATATTTATCATTAAGATGAGTTGTTTGATCTTGTACCCGTTGGTCTAACATCGCCATGAACTCTGAAGTTTGAATGCCCAGAATCGATTGTGATCATCCATTTGTCGAAGCACTACGGGTCATCCGCAAGTTCTCGGCCGTAGTATTAGAGAGTCCGTAAACCTAATTTCTATCTGGCCCATCAGATGATCTTGCCTCTAACCACAAATCTGGATAGGTCAAAGGATCGTTCCCGTATCTCTCTTTCAACCAGTTGTTATATGTATCTTGAAAAGAAAAAATAAATTAATCAAATTCAAGGAAATAATAATTTAAGAAAAAAATGATTCAAAACCAACATACCACAAAGTATTGAGCTCGGCTATCAATGAACAGTTGCACCTCTTTTTGGCGGTCATCACTCCGCACAAACGTTTCAACAAAAAGCTCTATCGGGCTTGGCTCGTGTCCAATAACCATAGACTGTAATAAAAAAATATTGTTAGTTAAATATATTTTTAAAAAATAGATGTAATAAAAAAATCCGACCATTCACTTTGCATGCGAAACGAACAGAACGGAGTTGCTGGTGTGCGTGGTAACAGAATCATGAACACGCCGATTCCGATTATCTGTACCGGACTAAGACCATCAAGTGAAACGCGTAGATGCCACGTGCTAAATGTATTCCACCCATATAGTCTCTAAGACATACGACGATCTTAATTCCTTCCATACTGCCTCGTCATTCCAGCCTAAAAGCTCTTTTTCTTTCACATATTTTTTTACTTTTTTTCCCCACTTACCAAAAATCATGCAACCTATATGGTACAAATTAATTATTTGTTAGTAAATGAAAAATAAAATTTTAATAATTGGAATAAAAAAATTATCCTGAATTTGATCTTACCTAATTGCAACGTGATTCTCCCAAACTCTCATTGCAATATTATTATCAACTCTCTCCCATTCAAATTTTCCCTTAAAGTAAAAATTTATAAAAGGAAAATTTCAATAAACGGTCCAAATTAACATAAAAAATATTTAAGTTAATATTAACCTTAAACCTTGAAAATCATACATCTATATGTAGTTTCCATTTAGAATGTTTGGAAACCTGGCTCCACTGAAACAATGAAATTTCAATCAATAATTTAAAGACCGATGTTATTGTTCTAGCACCCTCAATGTTTGTAAACCTGAAATTGCATTCATTAAATGATATTATTTTTCAAATATTATTACACATGTCGTTGTGAAAGTACTACAAACTTACATTGAAAGGTCATCCTTTCACTAGGCCTTGTACTTATGGGTAAATGAATTGAGTTGTAAAGGGACTCCCCCTCAATGTTGCGACATCGCATTTGACGAGCCCGTGTCGTGAGTCGATGCATGTGCCTCAAGTGCCTGTTCTTGGTCGACACCTAATGACTTATGCATCATGTCCTCGTGATAGACTATCCCCTGAGCATTTACACAAATTAACGAATAAAAAAATTAAATGATTGCTATTTTTTACAAACAATTCGGTAGCATCTCTCCTATTTGGAACAAATTCAAAAATATTATTTCTAAGTGATAGTATTTTAATCTTAAATTTACAAAAAAATATTATAAATGGAACAAATACAAAATAATAATTAAAATTAATCCTTCACATATAGTTGAAATTGAACAAAAAATTTGAAAAAAAAACTAAAATTCAAAAAAATAATAATGCAAAAGTTATTTCAATAACAACAAAAATTTATGTCATTTATAAATTCATAAAATTATCAAGAACACAAAATTGAACAAAAATAATGACAAAAAAAATAATGCAAAAAAAAAACATAAAAAAAGAAATAGGAATGAAAAATTCTTACCTTAATGGTGTGCTTTATTTTGTCTCTTAATTTAAAAAAGAAAAAAGAAAAAAAAAGACATTCTTAATAAACCCAAAAAAAAATAAAAAATAAAGAAAGACAACATACCTTAGGATGAGAAGAGAAGATAATGCTTGATCACGGGTGAGAAGGAAAGGGAAGAGAAGAGAAGAAGAGAGAAACAACTATGTGAGAGAAGAAGAAAGAAGAAGATGAAGCCCTGATCTGTCATGATTCCAGTCATTTATTTTAGTTTTTACTGATAGGATTGCCTACGAGCAATTAAATATTAATATTTTTAACAATTCCGTTGGTGATTCTGTTTGTAAACTCAAATAAAAATTTTTAACTTGCATAAAAGTTTTTAGAAAGCCCCTCCAAATATTACTGAAGACTTTTTATTTCATCGGTGATTGCGTTGGGAATAAAAGTAAACAATCAAAAGATCATTAATTATCACCTTATTGAGAAATGAATAGTTCTCATAGTCTCTGGAAAATACAGACGGATAAATTTTTGTCGGTATACTCGTATGTAATGAATATATTGAACAGTGCCAGGGTTAAGGGGAATAGTTCTCATGGTCTGTTGAATATACCAACGGACACATTCTATCAGTATAACCATATGTAATGAACACCATAAATAATACAAGGGTGAAGGGACATAGTTCCCATGGTCTCTGGAATATACCGATGAACATATTCCATTGGTATACCCATATGTAATGAACGCCATGAATAATGCTAGGGTGAAGGGGAAAGTTTCCATGGTTTTTGAAATATACCGACGAATAAATTCCTTTAGTATATCCGTATGTAATGTACAATCTATTGATATTTTTATTGGTGTAAAACAATGTCTGATGTCAAATTGTATTTTTATTCTCTATCTATCCATTCTGTAAATACTTAAATTCATAAATGCACACATGATTAGTACTTAAAAGTGCATTTTTATCAAGGTTTTATATCATCATTTTGCAATTGAAGTATTAATAACTCCTTAACTAAAGCATGTTTTATAATAACAAGTCTGATACCATATGATACCTTTAATTTATGGTAAATGTTCATCTTAAATACAGGCCTATCACATAAATGAAAGGATTAATTGATGAGTTTAAGTACAAAAATTGAAAGGACAAAGAGAGGGTCAAACTTAGAAAAGATATGTTGGTTCAGTCCAAACTGGTTCACTCCAGAGGTCATATCTGGAGTTGTAGATCTTAAATTTAGGTCTGCCTTATATGGATGAAAAGCTAAGAAATAAGCCTAAAACTTTCATAGGAGTCCAAGATTTAAAAAGGCCGTTTTCAAGTCCAAATTGTAGCAACAACGGAGAAGTCCGAATCTGTCCTGCAGCCCAGACACTGTTCAGTGTTCAGCCCATATCTTGAGTTCTAGAAGTCCAAATGATCTCAAAATTTTTTTTCTAGAAAGCTGAGAAAATTTCCTAAAACTTTCATGATTTAAAACTGTTCAAATTATGACGTTATTAATGACGGTTTTGGCAGACAAGAAGATAAGGATTGTCACCAAGTCAAGATGTGGCCACCCACTTAACAATTAGTCAACAAATCAATAATTCTGAATTTTGGCCTATAAAAGGAGGCATTTGCCATGTATTTAGGCATCTTGGTTTTCAGATCAAGATCATGCTCTTGCTCTCTCTTTATATTTTGTAATGCTTAAGTTTTTCTCTTGCTTATGCTTTTCATTTCATTTCCTTGTTTATTTATATTTCTCTCTTTCATTATGTTTAGCTAAGTTTCTCATGTCAAGGTGAAAAGGTTACACTAATGGTGTAAGAATAAGTATAATATAAACTCAACATGGACCTTAATGTTTGATACTAACATGTTTTATATTTTTTATCTTGTTCACTTTTAATACTTTGCTTGTTAAATGGTTAATCTAGATTTATGTTGTATAACCTTTGGTACAACAAATACTTGGCACTTTCATAGCCCAACCGTATGGTATAACCGACACCTGTGCTATGAAAGAAACTTGATTTGTTGTTAACATAAGTTTTAATCATGAATGTCTGACAACATTTACAAGTATTAACATTATTCGAATAAGTTAACTAATGTAATCATGTTAACAATTTATAATCCGATTGGAACCTCCTTTGTGTGTGGTTTCCAGTTGAGTAATAAAAAGAGTTTATACTATACTTGTTTGAAAAACCATTAGTGGATCCTCTAACCTTGACAATTATTTAATCCTTGTTTAATCCTTACATCAACATCACATCTCAAAGCTCTCTTTAACTTGTTGTTGTTGTTGTTGTTGTTGTTGTTGTTATTGTTATTGTTATCTATAATTTATATAGCTAACCTCCTTGTGATTCGACCCCGGTCTTACCGGATTATTTATTACTTTGACACTCCTGCAATTGGAAGAAGACTGATCTTTTGGTCGTATCAACACACAACACAATAACACAGTTCACATCACAGTAATAAAATAAATATTTCTTTGTCATTCAATAATAAATTAACATCATTGTCATTACATTGAAGTGAATTTTGTTCATAAATATTACATTATAGTTTATGGCATTACACATTCGTGTTGTGCAAATTAATCAGAATTATCTTTTTTTCCCGTCATTTGACTCATCCTCATATCCATCGCAATCTTGTACATTGATTTTGTTGTTATCATATTTATCGACGTATGTATGTCCACTAGACCATTTCATAAGCTGGAAAATCATTAATAGTCCATATCAAAGTTACCTTAATTAGAAAATTTTGTTTTCTTGATATATCATAAATCAAAGCCTCGGATGATTATAACTGCTTCAACTCATCAATCAACGGTTGAAGATAAACATCTATATTTTGACCTGAACTATTAGGACCAGGTATGACCATAGATAGAAACATGAACTCCAGTCTCATACATATCTCTGGTGACAAGTTGTCAATTGTGAGTATCATCGACCAACAAAAAGCAACAAATAACCTGCATGGATTAAATCCATCAATAGATAACTAAAGACACACATTCTTCGTCTCCATCGAAAACTGAAGATGTACATTATAAAGTGTTTCTAGGCTTCACATTGGCAAAGTGCACCATCACTCTATCCACCATACCATGTTATTGGAAATGTGCTATGTCATATGCTAAACAGTCTTTGGTGACATGAATAACTTATACAATCTAGGTGTGATTGGAAAATATCTAAGTTTTCTGTGTACGACAAAAGTCCTTCCCCTGCCAGTCATGTGTTTATAATGAGAATGCCCACATGTTTTGCACTCGGTCAACTCTGCATTTTCAAGGCATTAAAACATGCAGAAGTTTGGACACATGTCAATTTTCTAGTATTCTACACCAAGAAATTTCATCATGGACTTAGCAGCATAGAACTTCTTCTTTTAACATGTTTCTTTTAGGTAAAATGTTTCTCGCCTATTCAATAATTCTGTCATAATCGACCTCATTCAACCCATGATCTGACTTGATGTTGAACACCTGTGCAACAACCGATAATTTACTGTGATATGTGCAACTATCTCATAATGGTTCATCAGAATCTTTCAAAAGATCAAAAAACCTAGCTGCTTTTGCATTAAGTTCTTCATCCATAATTAGAAATTGACCGACATGACCCTGATTTATTCTCATTGCATCCACAACAATATTCCTATAAGAATTACTATTGTCAAAAAACCATGCACGTTGCTATAACTAAAAGTTAACCCAACCATCATTTCTACCATAGTATTGTGAGGAACATATGGTTCTTCGTGTGCATACCAACACAAGTATTTCTCCATGAACTCTTTTTACAGAAGGTGCATCATTACAATATCTGGAACAATAAACTTTTTATTTTTACACCTCTTGCATAGGAATTTAATACCCCCTCCACTAATATTTCTCATATTAGATAGTGCGTAATTAATAAAACCCTGGATCCCATTACAATAATCTATCCTCCGCAACCCTTGAAGTGAATCTCTACATATTTAATTATGAATGATCATCCATTACTTATATCAAACCTACATAAAATAATGATGGCAACATGTATTAATTAACTACGTTAACTAATTAATTTGTAAAAATATTGATTTAGCTCAAATTTATTCAATCTATTTTAATAGTACTCTTAATTCATTATCAATTATTCATATAAATTCAAATTTCTACACATTTACCAAAAATTTCAACTTGGTAATAAAATTAATAAAATATAAAACAGACTCTTTAAATAAGCCATTATTTATTTCACTTCAAAACACTCATGTAAAAATTTGACATAAGTTTCATCAATTTATAAATAAATACAATTTTATAAAATCTAAAAAAAACCTTAACATGTACAAATCATAAATCCATACAACAAATTTATATGAGAAAAAATTATAAAACAAGTAAATACTCAAACAAAATACATATACTACAAAAAATATGCAAAAAAATCAACATTTTAAAATTGAGTTCAAATAAAAAAGGGTAGATTTGCTTACTTAAAGTAGAGAATCCTCAATAAAAATTGAATCAGAACATAGATGCTGATAAACTGAGTGTTGTGGTGACCATATTTGTTGTGAGAGGTTGAATTATGTTGAGATTGGAAGGAGGGGGTGGCTGTTTGTTGCAAGAAAAAAACATAAGGAAAAAAAAGAAATGGAGGATGGAGAGAGAAGAGTCGATTGTCAGGTTATAAATTAAATATCACTGACGACATTACTGATAGAATTATTCTGTCAGTAACTTTATTGGTCATTTTATTGGTAAAAATATCACGTTACCATATGATTTGTCTTTTAAATCTTACTGTAATACCCTTTATCATTCCCTCGATATAATTTTTCTGTCGATATTTACCAATGGATACAATGATTGAAAATTATATCGATAAAGATCATCACAATATATCGACAAAATTTTTTTTGTCAGTGTTTCCATTTATTTTTGTTAATTTTCTAGTTGTTTTTGAATCTTGAATTACACAATAAAATAACTCTTTTTCATTATATAATAGCTAAGGAAGTTGTAGTTCATTGGTACTATAATTACCACAGTACCGAAGAAAATCAATAAATTATATCCGTTTGAGATATCTATTGTGTTTCTCTACGTGGTCAACAACGTTTTAAACTACGGCAGGTATTTTTTAATGGCCAATCATGGTTTGAAACGTGGTTAGCCGTGTAGATAAATGTTCTTATATTTTATAATGGGGGTTGTTGAATTAATAAAACCTGGATTCTCATTAAAATTAGCATTATGAAATATTTTGTGGAAGCTTCAAAGCTTAATCATTGCAATTATTGTGATCCATGAGTGCAATAAAGCATAAGCGTGTAATAAGTCTAAAGTTGTCTCAAAGTAAATGGGATTTTATTTTTTAAGGATGTCCCTGTTACAAGCTTTAAATCACCTGAGAAACCAAACAAAAAAACCTAGCTAACTAGCCACTAGACAAATGCATCGTGCCATGGTGTTTCAAAGCCTATTTCTTCTTCAACTTCTCTTACTGTTTTCCTTAACCACTGCAACTGCAACTGCAAAACGGCTTCGTACTATTCCAAGACTTAGTCCAATAGGACCGAGAGTTTGGCTAGACCACCCTGATCTGGGTGAATCTGTTCGAGAAGATCTTGAAACCTTTTTTTACAACCAAACACTTGATCACTTCAACTATAGACCTGAAAGCTATGACACATTTCTACAACGTTATTTGATCAATTCTAAGTATTGGGGTGGTGCCAATGCTAGTGCACCAATCTTAGTATATCTTGGCGCAGAAGCACCCATTGATGAAGATCTTGATGCAGTTGGATTTCTCGTTGATACCGCCGTTGAATTCAATTCTCTCTTGGTATATGTTGAGGTACGGATATATTCTTTTCACTTTTAAATGTTGTTTTTGGTACATAGAAAATAAAGATTTTTATACATTAATGTCATCAGCATAGATATTATGGAAAATCCATTCCATTTGGATCAAGGGAAGAAGCCTTGAAGAATGCAAGCACGCTAGGATATTTCAACTCAGCTCAAGCTATAGCAGACTATGCAGCAATAATCATTCACATAAAGAAAACATTACAGGCTAAAGATTCTCCGGTTATCGTCATTGGAGGATCATATGGTGGAAGTAGGTGGCTACGTACTATATTCTCCAAGAATACCACAACAATTAATATGGAAGAATACTTTGATTTATTTACTATTTTTTATCATCATCATCATTATTCAACTCCTTAAAATTTTTTCCATGTTAACTAGTGCTGGCTTCATGGTTTCGGCTTAAATACCCTCATATAGCCCTTGGAGCTCTTGCCTCATCAGCACCGGTTCTTTATTTTGATGATATTACGCCACAATATGGATACTATGCTCTTGTCAGCAAGGATTTTAGAGTAATACATTTTGAGTTTTCATCTTTAATTTCGTTTGATTTCATTTTCTTGTTTAAAGAAGATGAATAATGTTTTAATAAAATGTTAAAAATGTGGTGTTGGGTGTGCAGGGAGCCAGTGAGACTTGCTACCAGACTATACGAGAGTCATGGGAAGAAATTGATGAAGTTGCTTCAAAACCAGATGGTCTCTCAATCCTCAGCAAGAAATTTAAGACTTGCAAGTAATAATAGTTACTCTTTTTAATTAAAAGCTTGTTAAAGTTAATTAATAAATATTCGATGCAATTTTACATGCTAAATTAAAACCTTGGTAAATATCGTTGATGCAGTCCCTTGACAGACGCCAGTGAGCTCAAGAACCACCTGGACTCCATGTATGCTAATGCTGCTCAGTACAATAAACCACCAACATATCCGGTTAACAAGGTCTGTGGGGGCATAGATGGAGGTGGTTTTGGGGATGATCTTCTTGGCAGAGTATTTGGTGGTCTTGTTGCTTATAAAGGAAATAGGTCATGCTACGTCAATGAACCCACTAACCAATCTGAAACATCTGTCGGCTGGAGATGGCAGGTACAGTATATATAATTATAATTACTCCTTACATACTTCACGATAGCTGTTTAGATGAAGATGGGGATGTTGTTGTTTACAATGATCATGGCCCATTCTTATCTTTATATGATAATTGCACAGCTGAGTAATCCAAGCCAAAAGGTGGGGCTGCGCGCGTGCGTGTTGAGTGTGAACTATATATATATATATATATATGGATAAAAAGGGGTACAAGGTCTTTCAATGGTTCTTAAAGCAACACTATATGGTGATTCTTATATTAAGTTTGGCGATGTTGGTTAGGAAAGTGATCAGAAACTATTAATTAAGCCTTAAAACAATCTTGTCATTAATTAAGTTATACGTGCTTTACAAGAAAGATTCAACAGTAAATTGGATTACAATAATTGAATTAAGTACGAAATTTTATACTACTCTAATTAATAATGACTACCGATAGATATTTCCGGTGACAAACTACAGTAAAATTACTGGGGGGGCTGAGGAAGCCGAAGAGCTTTAGGCCCAAATTAATGGATTAAAAATCAAGGGGATGTAAATGGAATTTCTTAAGTTTCGAGGGATAAAAACTTGGATATATATGAAAATTTCAAAAAGTTTAGAGGTGGTTGTGGCCACTCATAGTCCCACACTTGTGGCCATCTCTAAGGGGGAAAAAAACGAACATTGATATAAAAAAAGTTAACTTTCAATAAGTTTTTTGAAATTTGAAAATAAAATTTTTAAATCTTAAATTTTATCTTTGCATGTACCTTCAATGGAAATCTAACTTAATTAGTCTTAAAATTTTTAATTTTAACAAATTAAATTTTGTGTTTAGACATGTAGTGAGATGGTGATGCCTATTGGTTATGGCAATGACTCCATGTTTCCACCCGATCCTTTTGATTTGAAAGCCTACATAGAAGATTGCAAGAGTTTATTTGATGTTACACCTCGTTTTCATTGGGTTACTGCCTATTACGGAGGCCATGTAAGCTTTCTTTAGTTTCTCTAGCTCAACTCGTGGAATTTTTACACTTTTTTTTTGTTCATTTTACCCCAAATTTTAAATCATTCTTTACTTGTTTTCTTTTAAATGTAGAGTATAAGACTGATTCTTCAAAGGTTTGCTAGCAATATCATTTTCTCCAATGGGCTAAGAGATCCTTATAGTAGTGGAGGGTAAGTAACAAGCAAATTTGGAAAAAGACATAAGTCAATGATTTTGAGGCATGAGATGTTATTACAATCACCAGTCCAAGTTTAACATGTTCTATCATCTCAATTTCTAGGGTGTTGGAGGACATTTCAGACACTGTTGTTGCTGTCAAGACCGTCAATGGTAAGCATGCTTGAAAAGCAAGAACAGAATATGATCATAGGATCAATATGTGGCTGGCTAGCCCTATCAATTGAAAAGAGATGAATTTTTAGAAGGAAGTTCATAGAAATTAACAGTACTACAAGATTAATTACATTAATTGCAGGGTCTCATTGCTTGGATATACTTTTTGCAAAGGAAACTGATCCAGAATGGCTGGTCGCACAGCGAAAGACAGAGATCAAGATTATTAAAGAGTGGATTAGTAAGTACTATGCTGATCTAAGCAGGTTTTAGACGTGAATCATGTAGGCACTGGAAAGTGAAACTATTACCATTTTCTTAATTTTCCCAGTTTAGATTTATACGTATCTTGAGCTCTGTTGAAATCAATTTTACACAAATTCTACTGTATTTTCTTTATCGAACATTTAATTATTTCCTCGTATCCTTATATTATGACTTCCTTTTCTTTTTCTGCCTGCAGAGTTCTTAGCTAATTGTTGCTCGAGATGAAACTATATATATAAAAATATTTCATTTAATGTTCTCTTAGATATATAGAGTACCCTTGATATGTTCAAGGATTCAAGTGTGCTTGAGAGTGCAGTTATGATTGCTTTTTAAAGTGCTTTTCGTACTGAAATGCATTAAAATAATATTTTTTTTATTTTTTAAAAATTATTTTTGAGATCAGCAAATAAAAACGATCCAAAACATATAAAAAAATTAAATTTTAGTAAAAAAATTAAATTTTTTTAAAACACGGTTTGCACCGCGTTCCTAAACGGTGTCCCAAGAACGTCCCGCACACAAACAAAGTTCTATATTTAAAGCAAATCCACCATTAAAAAAATAGTGGAAATATAATTAATTTGAATTTTAATCAATAACTAGGCCAAAAACAAATAAATTCACTTAAGCTTTTTAAACCATTCAACCATTAAAATCGTTAAATAACCCATCTTCACTTAAAAATCAAAAAAATTATATATATATATATATATATATATATATATATATATATATATATATATATATATATATATATAAACAAAGTAAAGAATCAACATGCTAAATATGGTAATTTTATTTTATTTTAATCAAATTAATTTTTTTTACTTTCCTTTTCAATCTATAAAATTATCATATATCCAGTTCTTGTACGTGGTGCTATCAATTTATTTGAGTTATAAAAAAATATATATTAAAATTTTGTTTTTATTTTTCTAGAATAAAATTAAATAAACTATATGTATGAATTTTTTTATTAATTCAATATGAAGTACAAGTAATTTTATAAACTATAAGTTTGGGG
This sequence comes from Populus deltoides, assembly GCA_015852605.2. Taxonomy (NCBI): domain Eukaryota; kingdom Viridiplantae; phylum Streptophyta; class Magnoliopsida; order Malpighiales; family Salicaceae; genus Populus; species Populus deltoides. The sequence continues at coordinate 12,576,997 of CM027578.2, forward strand.
AGGGGGAATTAAAGTTTACAAAATATAAAAACATTTTGGTTAGTTTCTCTAATAAAGGAAGATGAAAGAACTAAACATTAAGAAAACAACTGACAAAGAATCAACTATTTTAAAAATTTAATAGAATGATGGGTGGCTCATTAATACAACTACTACGAGGAGAATTTTGATTAAAACCTAGAGCTAAGTCAAATGGAGAAAATCTTTTTATAAAAGAAAAAATTACTATGATTTGATGCTCAAGTTGTTTGTTAAGGCATATTGATTTCTTTGAGCATTTTTTTTTAAGGAGTTAATTGACTGAGAGGTGGTGATATTGTTTCATGGCCATATTTATATTATGAAAAAAGTTGATAAAATTAAAAGATCCAGGAACTTAATTGATAATGATAATGATACTGAGATAATATATTAGGAGCTAGATAAAGATTTTCCCAAAATCAGAAGAGTTAATTATATATAACTAAATAAAAATAGATTTTAAAAAGGGATTTACTACAATATATAAATGAATCAACTTTGAGACTTTATTTAATAACCTAAGCTCTAAGGTTGCTTGGACTCGTTAGGTCCACTCATTAATCATGTCAGAAAATACCTCCATTTCAACAACATACTTAATTTTGTCCCACCTGGTTAATGGTTGTAGGGAACTCTTTCATAACCAAGGTCAACCTCAACAAAAACAAAGGAGAACATCTATTCATGAGAGGATATAAAAGTACTAACATACAATGCTTCCACGTGCTAGTTGCTAGTTGATAAATTTATTTTTAATGGGTTTAAAAAACTATTTTGTTGTCTTTTCTTAGTCACACTTGAGAGAATGAGCATACCCAGAATACAGGATTGGTAATATGCCAAGCCTCGAGCACGCTGGGTCTTATGCTAGCAAGATTAAGTCATGATTGGGTTTGGCAGTGTGCCAAGCCCGAGCACCCTAGGTCGGGCATTAGCGAGACCCAGCTGCCTGCTACTGCCAAGCCCCAATCACGCTAGGCTTGACAGTATATCAAGACCCTGACATGCCTATGGAAATGCACATCCTCCCTTTGAACGCCCAAGAAAATAATCATCATCCTTTAGCACATCCAAAGGAATAAGGTAATGCGTGTAACAAACATGCCAAACCCAAGACATTTGGACTTGACAGTCAGTTAAGTGAAAGACAACGTGAGTCTAGCAAACATACTACAACTAAGGCACTTGGACTTGACAGTCCGCCACGTTCAAGGCACTTGGACCTGGTAGTCAGCCATGTCTAAGATAACGTGAGTCTAACAAACATATCAGAACCAAGACACTTGGATTGGGCCGGCACTTGGACTTGACAGCCAGCCAAGTCCAAGTCCAAGACAGTGTGAGTCTGACAAACATGCCAAAAGATACTTGGATTTGGCAGCCAGCCAAGTCCAAGACAACATGGGCTAGCAAACATGTCAAAAGGCACTAGCAAACATGTCAAAAGGCACTTAGACTTGGCAGCCAGCCAATTCCAAGATAACATGAGTATGGCAAACATGCCAAACCCAAGTTTGGTTTCACAATGAGGAAAAGTCAATGTTGTGATTGTTTCTGAAGTTTTCGAAAATCAATGAATTTGAATTGTTTTCGCAATGAGCGAAAGTCAATATTGGGATTGTTTCCAAAGTATTCGGAAACCAATGAATTTGAGTTGCCTTCGCAATGAGCGAAAGTCAATATTAGGATTGTTTCCAAAGTATTCGGAGACCAATGAAATTAAAGTTGTGTTCACAATGAGCGAAAGTCAATGTTGAGATTGTTTCCAAAGTATTCGGAGACCAATGAATTTGAGTTGCTTTCGCAATGAGCGAAAGCTAACGTTGAGATGTTTTCCAAAGGTTTGGAAAAGATTGAACAATAAAGACTAGCATGGTGAAGTCATCATAAAGATTTTGAGTGATTTTGCATGTTAGTTAATTTACAAATATATGCATACATATTTTGTACAATTTTTATGAAAGGCATAATCATCATTCATGAAAAAATCTATAAGATTTGATAGGAATAGTGAGTAATTTCATTTTCATTACACTTAAAAGTAGAATTATGTTCGTAATACAAAATTTTGCTTAATTAATCTTTATTGCAGGACCTTCGCATATTAATGGACCAAGTAATTAGGTGTTAGACAGACTTCAGGACATCAAGGACTTTTGTTGTGCATGTAATAAATTTTGTAACTTAAACTAAAGAAAAACAATAACTTTTTGCTTCGTACTAATATTATTCTATCTATGTATGCCTTATGTAATAAAGTATGTAGACAAATACCTTATGTAATATGATAACTATGTATTTTTTGTAACTAATTTATATGCATGTTTTAGACTAATCTACTCCATTTATGTGTGTGTGTCTCAGGATCAACATGTATAAGTGATTTAAAAAGTTCTTTTTTCTAGCGCATATTTTGAGTTATATTCTTATGAATGTGTATGATATTGATACTGAAAGGTCAAATGCATACATGATATTGAGAATGTTTTTGAGGTCGAGATGTCACGAAATAAATACTAAGGTGAATGATCTATGTGGTTATAAAAATTTTGAAATGAAGGCAATTATCAATAACTTGGTATGCCCATTTATAGAGGAAACTCTACTGAAATTTCAGTAGAACCTTGCATGAATTCGGTTTCAAAAAAATAATTTACCATGTTTTTCCTATATTATGATTGACGTGTTATCCTAGTAATTAGGATGTTATAATAAAATTTTTAGTTATTTAGAAATGTGTCAGTAGAGGAATAACTACACATAGAAACATTGATACTTCATGAAATGGAAGTAAAGAACAACTTCACTATAGTTTTGCCCATCTGCTATTTAAATGACTACATTATACATTGAAATTTGAATTTAAGTCATGTAAGTTATTTAAGCATTCATGTTTTTCTAAACATTTGATCTTTTTTGAAGAACAACATTTTTTTTTTATTTTATAACAGTGGCTCTATTTGTCCATGATTCCTATAGTTTTTGTAAAATCTTAACTACTGAGATAACATAAATAATGGTGATGATGATACAATGTTGATCCTTTGATGTATCTTGATGTAGGTCAATAAAGTGTCCTACTCAATCTATGTGTCAAATAGAAATTTGGTACTCTATACCTAAACCATGTACTTTTTAAAGGAATGGGTTTATAATGCTAAAATATACAGATTTTGAGAGCACTCTAAGTAAAATGTTGAAATATAGGATTAACATCAAGCTTCTTGTGATAAGATCTCAATTTTAAAGGTGTTATATATAACATTTAAAGGTCTATAATTGTTCTTAGATTGCTAAGAAAAGTTTAATAGAAGAACAATTTGGTTGTTATAAACTGCATATTTAGGTTTGAATTTCTTCAAAAAAAAAAATACCTTATTGAATCCTAAAGCTTTGCTTACCAATCATTTCAATATTAAAAAAATTCCAAACAGTTATTGATCGAAAATAACAGAAACAGAAAAGTGATCCTTTTTCTATTGCCTTCAAGAAATAATGAGCATTTTTAAGTCATAACTAAAAATTAGGCGAAAAAATCACGAGATTCAATTAAGATAATTTTTCTTGTTACATTCAGTTATGGATATTTTTGGATACAGAACACGAACAACAAATGATTATGTCAAGAATTTATTTTTCTATTTTAGTGACTTACTTTCTAAACAACCAAGAAGGACATAAATAAAGGTAGGAAAATGTATCTCAAAATATCAGTATAAGAAGAGCTACCTTTTAAAAGAGATGGACATGGGCATTATAATGAAGAGAAAAAAATTGAACTTTAGCATAATCAAATTCCATGCAAAATCATTAATAACTAAACAAAAAAAATGCAAAACCAAAACCCAAATTGATTTAAATTAGGATTTTAGATACAGAGACTAAGCAATATTAATCAAATAAGAAAACTCTTCGTTTCATAAGTTGAGATTTAAACAGTTTGATTAATTTTTTCTAACAATCTAAGATGAAATTTGGGAAGGGGTCAAATTGTTGCACTTCTACCAACCAAGCTATGGATTCTTTGAGTCTAAAAAATGAAAACGAACAAACACATGCATACTATAAAAAAAATGATAGCATTTATGAGGTATACCTATGTTATGACAACAGATTCATCGAGTTCTAGAGTTGTTAGATGGTCTCTAGTAGTAACAGATGTATCAATGAACACATGTTGTTGCATTTATAAAGTATGATGAGGTTTGAGAAAGAAATCTATCAAAAGAATTGTAGGATCTATCTAGAAAAACAAGGTAAAAAAGAAAATGGATCATCAAGAAGGGTGATAAAACAATAACAACAACAATAAATTGACAACATCTAAGAATTTTAAGAGTCTAGAAACCCTCCAAAAATCTTAGCAATTGAATCTCTTATTGCAATCTCTATAAGACACAATCTAATGAACCTAGTTAAAGCCTAGCATTTCTAGATTCTTATATTCTTAATGTGTATTTTAACATCTATTTATGACTTTTGTTAAGCACATAGCACAGATGAATAAATATGCATTCACTAGCATATTATTTGGAGTCATCTTGTGTGTGACCTTGTTCATGTTATATATTCAAGTAATTTCTAGAAATTCAGCTAAAAAAAGTAAACAAAAGCAAGCAAAAAATTTAAGATCAGCCGTAACAGTGAAGAGGGTAAGTGCAAAGATGACAAACCAACAATGTTGGTGCTCATAAGGAGTAAAACATTTAGTAGGCAATCATGTTTTTCTTTTCCTCTAACAAGGTCCTCTTCAAGCTTGCAACACTAACCCTAAAAGCTTAATTATTAGAGTTTTCTTGGTTAAGGTAATCAATAAAGTAAAAGAAGACAATGTTTTTCACCTAATGGTCATGTTGTTGTTGTTTTTTTTTAAAATCCTTTTTAGACTAGTTTTATAACGTACCTCATCATTCAGTTTCTTTTGATTAGACTCATCTCATTCCCTTAAGCAATATATTGGCTTTACAACTTTACCAAATGAAAAAATAAAATTATATCCATTCGCTAATTTTAGAAAAGCTTTCTAACAAATAAAAGAGACACATAAAATTAAAGAAAGTAACAACATATAAAATGAACCTCCCTGCCAAATTAAACTTTATCACATAGGAATTGAAGTTCATATAGTTATAATGAAATAGTATAAATTAGGATAAAATGAAAAAGGGTCAGTGTATTATAAATGATAAGAATCAAATCAACTACAAGCGTCACTAAATCTGCAAGGAAAAAATATGACGGAACTGGAAACTAAAAGTGATGGAAAAACCAAGTGAGGAACAACCTATGGAAAACATAAAAGACAACAAAAGGCCAGCAAAACATAGACGATAGGTAAATACATTGTCTAGAAAACCAACCCGATAGATAATAAGAAAGGGGGAAAGCCTTATAAAAAACCACAACATCAACATTCTTGTGTTCTTTCAAGCAATCACCTTTTAGAAAATCTCATGATTCAAGCATCGATCGTCCTTATAATCATTAGTGACATGCACAAAAAAGACAGATACTAACCTATATCAACTAAAAACCACCTAGTACACTAATAATCAATTCCAATAAAATAACCTAGTACAAAATAATCAATTAACCATGTAATGAACTGGTATTTTAATAAAAAAAAAGATGCAATAGTTATCTTTACTTGAGTAACCAAGTGAATGGATGCCAATGACGATAAAGAGTCTGCTACGACAAAGACAAACCAAATTTGTAAATTTATTTTTTTGTTTTTTGCATAATTAAGTTCGAAGAGCATAAAAAAAATGGTAAGAGGACTTTTGCAAGTAAAAAAAAAGAGCTTGCATAAACATAATTTATTCCTTTAATTTTTATTCTTTGATTAAAAACAACTTAATTAGAAGCTGATAAATATGGGAATTTTAGAGATCCAAAGAAAAGAAAAATCAAAATTTGAGAGAAAAGAATAAAAAGAGAGGAAATTATAAATCAAAAAGAAAAAGTTACTTGCAATTTCCCCCCTCCTCTATAGTCATCGTTATCCTTGGTTATCATCTTAAAAACTTGAGCTAATGCTTGGGTTATGTGGTGAGCTTTGATACAACAAAAAAAATCACAAGGTTAGTAAAAAATATAACAACATGAATATGTATCTACCAAAATCCCTTAAACTTTCACCTTCTCCTCCATCTCCCAACTTTATTGTTTTATATATATCTTAGTTAGTCATCACCTACTTGAAAAAAAACAAAAATTTTAGAAATTCAACAATAACGAGAAAAAAGAATTCTAGCAAGTTATAAACTACAATTTTTTTTATTTTTTTCAAATAAAATACAATTTAATTAGTTGAGAGGAGGTCAAATGCTTAAGTTAAAGCAAAGGATGCTCAATTATCTATGCTCAATTTTTACCATAAAAAATGTTGATATTGCTTTTGCAGAACCCTTCAGATAATTCAAACCATGAGAAAGAAATGAAAAAAAAAGATCCTATAAGGCAACAAAAAGAAAATAAAAAAGAAGCAATTTAATTTTCCATCCAAACAACTAGCAACCAAGCAAACCAAATATTAGCAAAAAATTAAGGAAAGCCCAACAATTAATTAGTGTAATTAGGTTTTGAGAATGATATAAATTCAACCCAAAAAAATCAAGTTAAACATAACATAAGCATAACGAGAGGAAATCAACCTAATCACCCTAAAAATCAATAAAAACTCATTAAAATCAAACAAAGAAGAAGAAGATGAAATCAAGCTTACACAACGAGCCCAAAAAATACTTTTTTGGGTTTTTTTTTTTATTCAAGCCTTCTCAACCTCAACCCTCTAACCCTTTTGTGGCTGCACCTTGTGCACACAAGGACTTGAACAAAACAATCCTTAAGTGCAAATCCCATGAGCAATAGGTGCAAAGAAGGAAGAAAAAAGGAATGTAAAGAGAGATAAAAAGAAGAAAAAAATATCAGCTTGTTTTTATGTCAAATAGAGAAGATAATAAAAATATTTTTGGAAGTTATTTAGCCACGTTTCCTAAGAAGAAAAAAAGAGAAAAAAAACCCAAGGCGAAAATAAAAACAAAAATCCTTCACAGAAGAATAGAATCATCACTATATTGTTGTAATTCTTAGTTTTGTCATATAGAGAAGATGATAGAAAAAGTTTTTGAATGTTGTTTAGCCATATATAATGGGATAAAAAGAGAAAAAAAAAACCCTAAGGTGGAAAACCAATAAAGCCCTTCTAAGATGACTACTAATAAACTAAAGATAAAATCTTTACTATACTATCATAATCCATAGTAAAATGGGCTTATATCTAGTGTTCGTTTGAGATAATATTTTAATTGAAGTTTTAAAAGCTTTTAAGAACTTTTTTTACTTTAAATTATATTTTTTAATGTTTTAAAATTATTTTGACTCGTAGATATTAAAATAAATTTTAAAATATAAAAAAATATTATTTTAATATATTTTTAAATAAAAATAACTGTTATTACTTTTCCAAACATTCATTCATGTAATGCAATCCACATTAAAAAAAAGAAACCACACGCTTTAGATTTGTTGTTAATTTTAGGGGTAAATAAAAAAACTAAAAAATCAATTAAATTGAGAAAACTGAAAAAAAATAACCAAAAAAACCGAACCGTGAAAAAAACTGATTAAACCTATTAGAATTTTTAAAAAACCGATCGGTTTTTGGTTTTTTTAAAGCCTTAAACAGAAAAAACTGAACCGAACAAAGAAAACTGAAAAAAAACCCAGCCAAACCAAAAAAACTGAACTGAATCAAAACCAGCCGGTTTGAACCAGTTCCGGTTCGATTTTGTTTTTTTAAAACCGGTTTGTTTATGTTTTCTGATAAAAACCAAACCGAACCGAAAATGATCACCCCTAGTTAATTTTAATGTTATGCCTTGTTTTTTTGACGGAAATCACTTTCCAAACTTTCATATGTTTGTTTGTCATTAGAAAAGTTGGTTAACGGAAAACACTTTCCAGTCTAAGAGAAATATGGCTTGATTTTCAGGAAAGTATTTTCCTTTTATTTTGGGCGGAAAACACTTTACGGAAGTTGTGAAAAAATTAGAAATGTCATATTATTTACCGATTATATCAAATTTGGTTCCCAAACTTTTGATTGGTATATATATTTTGTTTTGAATATTATTTTTTCAATTTCATCATTTAGAATTTGATTTTTATATTAATTTTGGTCCTTATTTTTATAATTGTTATTTTCTTTTTCCTTATCATTTTTTAATTGAAATTTTTTATTTATCGAATTTGATCCTTATTCTTTTGATTGTTACTTATTTTATTTGAAATAATTTATGAAATGATTATTATTTTTTTTTTAATTTCTTCATATTCAACTTTTTATTTGTTAAATTTGATCTCTATTATTTTGATTATTATTTATTTTATTTGAGATAATTTATAATATTATATTTTTTTTCAATTTCAATTTCATTCTCATTCAACTTTTTAATTTATAAAATTTGTTTCTTATTATTTTAATAAACTTGAAAAAATAAAACATTAATAAGTTATTTTTCAAATTATTTTTTATAATATAACCAAATAATAAAAAATATTTTTAATTTATTTTTTATTAAACAACCAAACATCATAAAATAATTTACTTTTCTATAATTTATTTTTTTTAATTATTTCTTTTAAGATAACTACTTTCTAAGGTACAATTAGAAAATCCGAGCACAAAAACAAGCCCAAAATAAACCAAAACAAAAAAAATCTCAAAATATTTCAACCACGCCAGAAATTGAAGCAGCAGCGACAGCCAGAAACAACGCCGGAAACAACCACGGTGACTGCGAGGCGGCTTCTCGAACAACGAATAATAATCTCTACCATTGCTACACCATACAGTATACAATAATCAAAGTATGAGCAAAAGGCCAGCACCTGATCCAGTTGCAGTCCTTAGAGGCCATCGCGCCTCTGTTATGGACGCTTCTTTCCATCCTTCTAAACCTTTGCTTTTCACCGGGTAGGATTTTCACTATTTTTTTCCTTAAAAAAAAAAAATTATATAATGTTTTCACTTATCTATACATGTACGTATTTATTTGCAGTTCTACAGACGGAGAGTTACGGATTTGGGATACTGTACAGCATCGAACTGTATCATCTTCTCGGTATTCATTTTATTAATTAATTTTAAGCCTCTTTTTTCTGGGTATTTGATTGTTTATTTTGTATGGATTGAAGGGTGCATAGTGCGGCTCATGGGATAATATCTGTGGCTGCGAGTCCTTTGATTGGCGACAACAAAGTTATCAGGTTTTTTTTTAATTATATTGTTTTCTTGATAATTTATTTACTTTTGAGGTTTGTGTGATGTTTTATGAGGTTTTTTTGGACGTATGGTTTTGATTTTTTTTGTAGCCAGGGTAGGGATGGAACTGTAAAGTGCTGGGATATTGACAATGGTGGTTTGTCGAGGTAGCAAGCTTTTCCTTGTATTTTTTTTTAATTGCCAGATGAATTATACATGGTGTGGTTTGTGATTTATCAGAGAATTTATGGTTTTTTTTTATTTGTTTAAACCAGTTATGTGTGGCAATTAAGATTTCATTTTTAGATCTGTTTGCATGGTCCAGCAAACAAGATTGCTATCATTCTTCTTTTGAAGTGCATTTTCTGATCTCTCCTATCATTTGAGTTTTGAGCCAACTAAACATGGTTGAAGATGCATGTCAAAATGTGTTTGTTTTGGCATAGTTCAACTGTGTTTTGGAAAATTTAGTGGACTAGTCATACTGGAAACAACTTATTAGTTTAGGCTTTTATCTCAAGTTAGAATGGGTAATTGTGTCTTTTATTATCCGCTGTTGACTTTTATTGGAAAAAAACTTGACTAACGAATGTATCTTGTGGTAGTATTTGAATAATAACATCTAGCGAGACATTTGATGCCTGTGTCTATTCCCTTCTTTAAGCATTTGACGTTTCTTATCAGTATGATTGAAAATATTTAACAACCATGTATGTGTACGTGTATGTGTTTAGGCATTGGCATAAGTTGCTAGATCTTGGAAATTATACTGGCTGATTTGACCTTAGATGTCTCACATTACTTAATAATGATCCACATTGAATATTATCTTAAGCTAATCTCAGATTTTCTTTTACTTGACAGGGAGCCTTCACTAACTATCAAAACAAACGCTTACCATTTTTGCAAGCTCTCTTTAGTGAAGAAGCCTAATTCTAGTGTGAGGCAAGGTGAAGGGCCAAATTATAAACATGAGAAGGATGATACAGAAACTGTCGATACCAATTCTCTGGGCGATAAAGGAATAAATTATGAAGAAGATCCAGTTGAGTGCTCCAACCCCCTTGAAGGTTTGCCCAACTTTTGACTCTTAATGTTGCTACTATGTGGGATGCTGTGAGACTTGATGCCTTTTACTTATTTATATATGCCTTAATTATTATACTGTTGCAAAGTGGGCAACCAACTCTGATTTAGTTGATGCCTTCTAAGTTCTAACTAGAGATGAAATTCATTTTGAATGATACAGGTCTACAGCTGTTAGGATTTCTGATGTAGAGAATTATTAAATGGCAAAATAGCTGCAATGTTATTTGTCATCATTTGATTAAAAAAAATATATGCGGAAGAGACAAAATTAGCTTTGGAATTTAAACTTTTTAGGATTTTGTTTGCTAATTACCAGGATGAAGGAAAATAGTCTGTAACGCATCCTGAATGTGGTACCAGATGATGTTCTTTAGAGTCAATTATTATCTACTTATTACCTGAAAAAGGAGGAGGAGGAGGAGGAGGAGGAGTGCTGATTGTTTTATTTTTCAAGCCATGTGAAGGAGAATCTAGGACTTCTTTTCTTTAAGAAAATCAGAAATAAGAAGCAAAATTGGGGGTGTGTACTGGTTGTGTAAGTAAGTTTGAAATATAATTATACCATCCTTTGAATATGGAAAGTAGCCCACTGCTTAAAACTGTTCAGTTTTGGGATTTGTTGTTGATGGAGTCGGGCTCAAACAATGTGTTATTTTGTGGGTGATAATGTATAGTTTAGGCTAATTCAATTGATCACCGACCACTTGTCTTTGGATCCAAATTCTCTAGTTTTCCATGGCAAACATTTTCAGTGCCACGAAAAAGATCACTCTTATTTTAAGAATTTTATGTGCAGAAGATCATTCATTATGAAGTGACTAAGTGTTTTTAGATTTCCCAGGAAGTGATTGCTCCAGTATAATATTTTTTATTTTATTTTCTCTGTATTGGTCTTTGTTGCTGCATAATTTCTTGTTATAAGGATTAACAAATTGATGTGTATCAGATGTGCATGCTGATGGATCAAAGTACATTGCTGTGGCAGGGGAGCAGTCTTCCGAGGTCAACAGGCATACATATAGTATCGTTTGCCATATAATTACTACTTTGAATCTTTGGTTGCCCAGTTGCTCATGATTTCTGTATTTAAAATATGTAAAGGTTGAGATATGGGATCTGAATACTGCAGAAAGGCTTGCACGATTACCTCAAAGCTGCATTGGTGGTTCATCTAATATTTCTACTAACAAAAGAGGTTTGTTTCTGCCAATATATGAATTTTGAAGAATGGTAATACGGCATAAATATTTGGATCACCTTCTCCAAAGTAACTTGATAATGCTGTATTGCTAATAAGAGATGCAGTCTAGCTTCTAAACTGAGAGAAAGATAATAGTGTAATTTATTGTTTGTGGAACAATTTTCTAAGAGGAGTGTTCTTTTTTGGAGAGTGTAGATGGTATTATAGTTTCTCAAATCAACCATCATCCAAACTTGTGTCTATTCATATCTTTTCTTGGGTTTTATGATTGATGAAAAGGAACCTGTATTTTAATTGGCAAGTGAGAAATACCTTATTGTTTTTACAGTTAATTTATAAGGACTTGTATCTTGGGATTTTAAAATGGATCTTGATCATAGTCTCCTTTTTATGCATCAATGGCCTACTGAGGGATTATTGTCATTGTGATCCATTTTTATTCCAATAATAGAAATTTTATCCATGTCATCAGATGCCTTTTTATGCGTGGACAGAAAAACATATTTATTATGTGTGATCATGTTGGATATGAAATTATATCAGTGCTATCACAAGTCTTAAGAGTAGGGACGTGACCCCACATATTAATAATTACAATAGAAAAGGTAGAAAAAGAAAAGAAAATTTCACAGCAGAACTTCCAGTGGTTAAATACACAATTAGATTGGATACCATCAGAATCATAGGGATTTCTGTATTATAAAGTATTACATGCCTACATATAGACATCAACAAAGTTGTTACCAAGTGTTTATTTGCAGGAATGTGCATGGCAGTTCAAGCATTTCTACCATCAGAATCACAGGGCTTTCTGTATATCTTGGTTGGGTATGTACTTCTCCTTTCTCTTCTTCTTAAATCTTAACTGAGTACCTTAGTAGTTTGGCATGTTTAAAGTTTTGTAACTTACTAGAAGTCATATTGCTCGTTTTTCCTATGAATCAAAACTTTTGGGATTCTACATATGTTTTTCATTAAACAATATTCTTCCTTGTGCACACAAAATGATAATTACGAAAGGTGAAATTTTGAGACTTGATGGTGTGCATCTGTGATGAAGAATTGATCTAAGGATTATCTACTGTCTTGAGTGATGATTCAGAGGATCAAGTTCATTAAATAGCTAGGTTTTTGAAAGGATTAGGAAATAATTTTAACAGTGGTAATTTGTGAAAAAGAAAATTGTGTGGAAACAAATTCACAACTGTGAATGATTCACAAGATTTGATTTTTGAATGAATGAATAATTCTTTTGTTTTAGATTTGATTTTCAACTAATTGTACTACAAATAAGCGTATTACTTCAGAAATCCTAGGATTTCAAATTCATTTTCCTTCATTACTGTCACCATTCCACATCAAATTAATCTCTTATCAGAGATTATAGAAACAAAACTTCGTTGATTGTCTAAAGGAAGAGGTAGCTTTTAAAAGAATAAAAGAGTAGCCTGAATCCTCTAAAATCAAAGAGAAAATTGAATTTGTTAATCAACAAATTCTACAAGAACTTTGTGCTGAAGTTTCAAATGCTTTTTGGAATAGAAAACAACACATGGTAGTCTACCATATGAATCAGATTTTAATGAGAGAAATAACTTAACCAATGCCCAGCCATTGTTATGAATGCCCGTCACTTGCAAATCTGCAAAAAAGAAATAGAGGAATTCTTGCAAAAAAGTCCTATACGCAAAAGCCTTAGCCCATGGAGTTGGCAAGCATTTTATGTAGAAAATGTTGTAGAACTAGAAAGGGGAGTTTCATGGTAAAATAATTATATAATTCTCTGGGCTGTTCTATTCTTCTCGAGTAGACTTGTTTTTTGAGGTACATGAATGTGCAAATAAATGTTTTATTGGTGAAAAATCATATAAAAGAACGTTATATAGGTTCCTCCAAAAAATTGAGTGCAGATTAACAATTAGTGGAGTGAGAATTCACCACTCAATATTTCTTATAACCAATTAGATTTGAATTAAATTTGTCTCCTTCAGGTCTTTAACATTTAAATCATAGCTAAAAGAGTATCAAGTCCCTTAAAGTGAAATGAAACTACTGAATTTTTATCTTTCCTTTTGTTGGTTGTCAGTTATGAGTTCAATTTCTGTACTGTAATTGTGTTTCCTTCTCCCTGCTTGTGGCAGTTATGAGGATGGTTCCATGCTTTTGTGGGATATGCGAAATCCAGGGGCTTTTGTAAATTCTGTTAAGTTCCATACAGAGCCAGGTAGGACCTCATATCAGGAGGCCTCTCACCTTTTCCCCACTACTAAGTTGAATATTTGCATGTTCTGTCTGCAGTTCTAAGCCTATGCGTCGATGGGTTGTGCAGTGGGGGCATTTCAGGAGCTGCTGATGACAAAATTGCCCTATATAGTTTGGATGTTTCTGTGGTAATTTTCTTCGTTCGTGATTCATGAAGTTCATCTACTCGTATAATCTTTCACTTCTTGGCATGCAAAAGTTCTGCAAGTGATGGATGGAAAATTTTGTTTATATGACCTTTCTTTTGGTACAAGTTTGAGCAATCATGTGCTTTTAATTTTTTTCTGGATTTGCGGGTTATGACAAAATTCATTGATCATTTTTTCTGCTTTTCGTATTATTGACCATAATAATTCAGACCATCAATTTTCTTTTTTGGTTGACAACATATGACACCTATGCCCCTCTGTCTACGTGCGCATCATGGTTTTGGTGCGGTCTGCCTCATTTCAATGTTGGCAGCTTTCCTGTTTACATTGAACAGAGGGATGAGCTTCCTCACTTTCCTATAAACAGCCTTTCCACAAGTGACATTATTATATTTATAATGGTCAGATATAGTATGAACTGGTTTTGAGAAGAAACTTGGTTTTACCACAGGTTGGTAAAACAAATGAATAGAATATGCTTTGTTTTTTATTGTAATTTCGGAACAGCTCTAGTTTCACAGCAGTAAGATAAATCACGTGGTATTTGAAAAAACGATAATATTCCCTATAGGTATTGGCTATTGAATCTTGCATCTTTACTTTGACTATGTTTTGATAGGTAATATGTTCTGAGCTCAAATTGATCTCTTATAAGTTCGTAAAGATCCATCATGAGTTGCTTGTGGAAGTCATAGGAAGATATATTAAAAGAAAGGATGTTACAAAATTATACAAAACTCATCAAACCTAATTCAGCAACTTCTGTCAATTGAGGTGATTATCTTTATTTTGATTTTTAGCAACTCAGAACACAAAATATATCAGTGACCAAAATTGTGATCAGTAATAATACATGTACCAGCTTGTACGGTGCGGGATCCTAGTTTTCTTATTTCTCATGTGTTGCCTTTGATGCCAGAGTAAGGATATATAACTATCGCAAAAGAAATTCTTTTGTTTTCTCATTCCACAAACATTTATTCTTAATTCCAGCTGATTGATTTGCTGATTTCTGTACACATTTTAGGTGTCGTTATCTAACTTCATATTGAATTGTCCATTATTTATTTCAGGGTTCTTGTGTAATGAAGAAAGAGATTAGCTTGGAACGACCTGGTGTATCAGGCACCTCAATTCGACCAGATAGCAAAATTGCTGCCACTGCTGGTTGGGACCACAGGTCGGTAAAACAAATGAATAGAATATGCTTCTTTTTTGCTGTAATTTTGGGACAGCTCTAGTTTCACAGGTATAAGGTAAATCATGTAGTCTTAGGAAAACACAATAATATTCCCTATAGGTATTGGCTATTGAATCTTGCATCTTTACTTTGACTATGTTTTGATAGGTAATATGTTCTGAGCTCAAATTGATCTCATATAAGTCCTTAAAGATCCATCGTGAGTTGCTTGTGGAAGTCACAGGAAGATATAGAGGGTGCTTGACAGTGTGGTAGCGGTTATTTTTCAAATAACCTTTTGTGCTGAAATGCGTGTCTATGATGTTTTTTTTTAAAATCATTTTTGATATCAGCATATCAAAACGATTCAAAATGTACAAACCATATTAAATTTTAGCAAAAAAAAATATATATTTAAATTTTTTAGGAATGCGGTTTGCACCGCGTTCCCAAACATGTTCATATTCAAACAAAGGATGTTCATCGATAGATTTAAAATATTGGAATACAAAATTATACAAAACTCATTAAACCTAACTCAGCAACTTCTGTCAATTGAGTTTATTATAATTATTTTGATTTTTAGCAACTCGGAACACAATATATATTAGCAACTTGCACTAATATGAGAACATATCAGCGACCAAAATTATGATCGGTAATAATACATATACCAGCTCGTACAGTGTGGGGTCCTAGTTTTCTTATTTCTCATGTGTTTCCTTTGATGCCAGAGTCAGGATATATAACTATCGCAAAGGAAATGCTTTGGCTATACTGAAGTATCACCATGCTACGGTATTTAAATCCAAATTCCTAGTAGCAACAATGTCACCTTTTTTATTTTCAGTACCGATTATGTAATCCAGGGCTTGGCACCCTTTTACTCATTCTTTATTTCATTATGAGAATGGAATCTCTGGTCATCACTATCTTTTTATCTCGTTCAATTTGAATTTCCATACTTGCATGAATGTGTGATCATGCTTATTAGAAGTTTCGTGTGTCTTGACTTGCTTTGTAGAGTTGAACTTCCTGTTAGTTACTCTTTAATTGAACACTCCCTTATATGGTAGCCTTTTCTCTCAAAAATAAAATTACTTTTGCTTGGAACTTTGTCCATATGACAGTGTGCCATCTTTCTTACGATGACCAAAGCTAGTAGGGGAATGCATCGTTGATGAAAACACCTTGAAACTTTCAACGGATAGGAGCCTAAATTGATAGAAAAATTTCTCTTCTTAGAATCAACTTAACAATGCCCAGTATCCTATCCTCAAGACATATATGCCCATTTGGAGAAAATAACCCACAAGAGACCACAATGTACTTTATCTATAGATTGTTCTCTTCATGCTCAACCAAACTAAGCAATCACTGGATAACTCTTTCGCAGGACTTCATCTAATTGCTAAATATTGTGTGATTGAAGAAGAAAAAATATATCGAACTCATAGAACAGGCCACCCCTGTTTTGTTGCATGGCATATTATGTTTTATCAGATTTTCAGCAGCATAGTAGAGGGCTTTCTTTAGCAATAGCAGTGAAAATAGGAAAGAGATATTTGGGCGCCATGATATATAATGAATTTGATACCTCAATTTTTCACCAAGATGTCAATTTCTATCTTCAAGAAGCCTTTTTAGAGTTTTAACTTGATTTTGGGTAATGTATGGTCCTCCTTCTAATGGTTTCCTCTGGCCGAACTTCTTACTGCTGTTACATCTATGAAAGTATACATAATACATTTATTGCAGTGCAATGCAGTTACATATTCAACCGATTGCAAGTTGATGGCTTCTGCTTCAGAAGACACAACAATTGCATTGTGGGAACTGTATCCTCCCCAAACTTGAGACGACATGGTATTTATGTATGCTAATCCAACATGGACCCATAGTTACAAGTTTTCTCAAGCAGGGGTATGGCATTGTTCTTTTCCTTAATTTCTGTTCGTGCTATGGAAAGCATTGAAAGATTGTCCTTTTATCTTCATTTTTTTTTGGTATTCTTGTAGAGATGAAGAATCAATTGCCTGTTGCATGCCTCCATCTATGGCGGTTATAGAGAATTGTACGGTAAACAAGCATTTGAAGTTCTCATGGACTGAAAACAACTTAATTTGGCACTATCTCCTTTGTGGAATGCAGTTGCTATATACTTTTAGGATGTCAAAATGGGTCAAAGCGGCATTAATAACATTCCTAGGTGAAAACCCCGAGATCATGAGTTTTTGTCCATTACCAAATACATAGTTTGACTTTGATCTCATACCAGAAGACCCAATGGATTTCCTATTGATTCCAGTAAAGGACACTGGGTGGTGTTAACTTGCCCCTTGCAAAGAATTAAAGCAATGTTCTCATCACAATCTTAATATATTCACTGTTTTTTCACTTCTTAGTCATCATTACTATAATTTTCATGATTTTCTTTATTATGGTTTATTTGCATTTTAGACACTATAATTTTCTCTTTCCAACATTAATTTGTCCTCGTAAAAATTAGTTCTTATAATAATTAGTTGAGACACAAGCAATCTCTCGCTACTGCACTCAAAATATTCATCGGGATAAAATTAATTTATAATAAGAAGATATTGAAAACGTGCACAATCCTTTTCAATATCCTTTTTTCTTATTATTATTATTATTATTATTATTAACATGGCTATTCGGGTCAGTTTATGTACACATCGACAATCCTACGGGCTTTGAAGTTAATAATCATATAAGTTTCTAGTGGCCTTGAGGAGACTTGAACTCGTGATCATTGAGGAGTAAACTTAAGACCTGATCAATTAAGCTACTTCTCGGGAATTCTTTTTAATATCCTTGATATATAAGAAGGTGATGGGTCAAAATATTTTTCAGGACATATAATTGCCATGAATTCTCTAAGATGGCTTCTACTAAGCTTTTTATTTCTTCTAAGCAATGTGTCAGTTTAGCGGTTAAGCATTCCAATCTTTTTATTTTTGCGTTTTCAAAACACTTTTAAAAAAATTTGAAATTTTTTATTTTTTTTATTTACTTTAAATTAATATTTTTTAGTGTTTTCAAATTATTTTGATCCGTTGATATCAAAAATAATTTAAATAAAATATTATTTTGATGTATTTTCAAGTGAAAAACAACCTGAAAAAGCAACCGCAACCACATTCTCAAATGGACATAAACGCTTTTAGAAAGATCCAATGAAATAGCATCCACCTCCAGCTTAGATTTAAGAAATTTTATTACAACCAAACTCTTGACCACTTCAACTTCATGCCCCACTTTTCAACCAAAATATGTGATCAATTTAAGTATTGGGGCGGTGAAGATGCTAGTTTTAGTTTTTGGCATTTTTATCGTGTATAAAATCATTGTTCATTCTTTTACAAATCATTATGTATTGGAGCAGTGATTTAAAAAAAAAATCCATTTGATCCTTGAACTTTTTCTTTGCACAATTAAGTCCATTTGAGCCACAATTAGCACCTAATTATATGTTTTTTTTAAAGAGAGGATTAAATTAAAAGATAAAGAACTGAAATAAAAAATAAAGGTAACATAGGTTGTACTTTCAAATTAGTTTATGAAGTATGTTTTAGTCCAACTGTTTTTGCTATAAGGTGACTAATACCAAATTTTTTTTTTTATTGTTCAGTTCTTTTTTTTTCATGGGAAGAGAGAGAGAAAAGAGTCGTTAGGTTCTGGTAAAGAGAAAAAAAACGATTCCAACCACTAAATATTTTAAAATTGGTGTTAACGAATTCCACGAAGTGAGGGGAGTCTTATGGTGGTTATTTTAAACTTCAGTGTATCCTAAAAAACCATATCTAGGTCAAGGATGCAATATTTTTTCTTGGTTTGGATTTTGTTTTGGTTTAATATGTTGAGAGGTTGGTTTCTTGATGTTCTAAGGGTGTCTTTGTGGTTGAATGGGTTGGAAAACGGGATTTTTGGGCAGAAAACTTGTAGGCCTGATTTTCCAACCACCACAGTAGTGGCTGGAATCTGTGTTGGTAGACGACACATCGTCTACCACAATGAGCGGCGTGTTGTCTGCCTATTTTTTCCCCAAAAAATAGGGGCAGCCCTTCAAAAAATTAAAAAATAATAGTAGGTCCAGGTTTGCGAGTTTATGCTTTTTATTTAAATTTTTTTCATTTAATATCTTTTTTTTTAAAATAAATATTTTTTTTAATTAATATCCCTACTATATTATTTTTTTGTTTTTAATAACAATTATTATTATTTTAATTATATTTATGAAGTTAGTATAATTTATCTATTTTTTATATATATTTCTGATAAATTAAGAATGTTTATTGGGTGTCAATTATTTGATGGAGCTTCTTCCAAAAGTGATACTCTAAGTAGAATATATTTTGGTCCCGATGCTCTTTTTGGAAGCTACTATTTGGGATATGAAGTTGATTTTCAAAAGGTTTGGTAGAGCAACATCATATTCTCTAATAGGCTTAAAGATCCCTACAAAATCAGTAGATAAACTCCAAAAATAAAATGAAAAAAATGTTTGCATGTACTTTATTTTGCTCTTAATAAAATTTAATAAATGTAGTTTGACTTAAGGGCCACCTTAAGATAATAATTCATTATCTATTTAATTTATTTTCAAGAATGGAATGCAACAACCAATGAACAGTCTATTTACTATGGTTAAATTTTAAAAAGTTGATATAATTCATTTATCTGTTTGATGTATTGATTTCTTTTATTTAGCCATTAAAGGATTACATAAAGCTGCACAGTAAGAGGTATAGATCAAGCACAAGCATAAAAAGGTGAGTGAATTCTACAAATACTATAAGAGAGCCTAGAAGGTCTTTTTTGTTCTTACATCTTTTTTTTCTTTCTTAAATTTATGTTTTTTTAATATGAGTTTTTTTTTTTTTTGTGGTTGGATGGGGGAACATGCGTTGGGTGTTATGGGTGATGAATCCAAATTTAATGAGCCTAAAAAAACCTCTAAGAATCCCAAAAATCCTTAAAAGATCCAAAAACATTCATATAGGCTCGGGATATCACGCTCAAACCTAACTTTTACCAAGGTACATGGGCTTGGACAAGGAAGCTCGGGCCCACCATCTGGGCACACACCCACTAATTGGTGTGCTGGGAATGACATGCTTAATCTTACTTGGAATGCTTTTTTTTTCCTTCTATAACCCCATGTGAATCTCTTAGTATTTTATATTGGTTCAAAACGTATTGTTTTGAGTAGAATACAACTCAAAATATCACAAAGATGAGATTACACTTCAGCCCCCCCTCTCTAAAAAAATAACAAAACTCATGGGTTATAAATATAGCATGAATCAATCTTTCACATTCAAGGTTCACAATCTCTCCATTCTTAACACTTTCAACATATATATTTTCAGAGTCTATCTCTCTAAAATATCATTGCACTTTCTCTCTCTATAAAGTTACTAACTTAAGCATCGAAGAGTCCTTACATCCATCAAATGAGACTTTTTGTAGGTACTAGCTACTAGTCATCTTGGCTTACTAGGCATCACTTGCTACCAGCTTCTAACTACCTGGGCTTTCCATATTAAGTCATCAAATACCTTGACTGGATAGAATGGATCAGATTGTTTAAACTAAGAGATTAATCAATTATCCTACACATCAACCTTATTCCTAAGCATCTTGGATCTTAGGACTCATCAATTGGTGTTGTCTGTGGAAAACTAATAAAAAAACTATCAAATTCTAAAACTTGTTTTTTAAAATTTCCAAGTCATTCCATGACACACAATTAAGATATATTTAGGTCAGAATGCAGGATAAATTTACCTTGTTACCATGAACACTTCTACCCAGTTGGACTTTCAATAACTCACCAGTCAAGTACAACTCTTCACTCAGACCGTGCTAGCAACCTAAGGGCAAAATAAGACCTTACCACCCCAACAAGTCTTGACACCCTCAGCAACCCAATGTTATTGCCACCATGTGCACTAGGCGCCTCGTAGACAATTACACTACCCAAAAGAGATTAAATATAATGACAATCATGAAAGTCTCTCAATGGGTCACTCGTGCCATGACGATACCTATGTATAAAGGCGGTACTCCGAACGTCTTCCCTCTAGCTATCGTGAGATGGACACAGTTACCGTAATCATCGTTCCATGCCAAACTTTCTAGGCTCCTGAGAGCCTAACAAACAAAGAACTAAGAGAAAGTATGTACATGAGCATATTCAAGTGAATGACTACATCCCCTATAAATGGAGGTGTTATTCCTTGTTTAGATGAGTATTGAACAATTGACTCTTTAAGGACTATATTTCTATAAAAATAAGTATGGACAACTATAATGGCCTAACCGACCCGAAGGAGCATGGATAAAATGTATATGGTAGCTTAGAGTTGTTCATCCAGGACAATGACTCAATGTGCAAAATCCTCCCCACAACCTTCTATGAGTTTACGCATGCCCAACAAGAGAGTGAGTCTACATGGACATATTTAAAGAGGTTCAATGAGGAAATGCTCAAGGTGAAATAATTGCTTGAGCTAGTAGTCTTAAAGGCCTTGATAAGAGGGGTAAGAGAACATGCTTTCTAGATTTATGCCTTAATAAACAGAACCTTGCTTAATGTGAAGCAAATCATGAAAAATCACATACGGATGAAAGAGTTTAGTTTGCTATGACATGGGCCTCCTTGTTTTTACAAGAACAACCAGCATGAAAGACCTTTAAAGTGAAATTATTCTTCTAGTGGTAATGAAAGCTCAAAAAAAAACCTTGAGGGATCAACCCATGGTCATTTGGTGTATCATAAGGATCACTCATTCAAAGTTATTAGGGCAATCAAAGTAAACACATTAGCACTATCTTTAAGACAAGTTCCTCTTAAGAACCTCTCTTATACCTATTACTCAAATCACCTCAAAATATATAATCCTCAATAAAAATGTAACTTTTATTTTTTAAATAAAAATAATGTATCTTTGTGATACATTTCCTTACTACAAATATCTAGTGGGGGCTTTCAAACACCTTTCAATGAATGGATTGACTTGATCTCTCTAGTGCAATAACATCACTCTCCTTAAAGGGGATTAACTTGGTCTCCCTAGAGTGATAGCTTTATAATCTCCAAAGGGTGGGTATGAGATCTCCCTATTATAATGGCACATTCTCTTGCTAATGCCTAATGGCCTCTCACAAATTCACCAAGGGTTGATCTTGGATCCCTCATTCTTCAAGTGATGCCAAAAGGCCTCTCACCAATTCACTAGGGGTTGATCTCGGATCCCCTATTCTACAATACACTCTCGAACTAGCATATTCTCTAGATGATGTGCAAGGGTCTCTCACCAATTCGCTAAGGGTTGATCTCAGACCCCTCCAATTCTCTAGTGTAGTCTTGGACTGATACGTTTTTCAAGTGATACCAAAAGGCCTCTCACTAATTTACTAGGGATTGATCTTGATATCTCATCTCTTCAATGCAGTATTAGGCTGGCACCACTCTCTAGTGAGGGGCTTTCATGTCTTATACCATCATAAGAAGGTCACATACCTTTCACACACCATTAACCACTCTTTAGTAGAGGGCTCTTAAGCCCTCATTCCATTAATAAGAAGGCTATAGACCTTTCAGTCTTTGGTAAGATCTTTGCTCAATTAAGGTTTTTCATGCCTACCATCCTATGAAGGTTACATACCTCTCACATGTGCGACCACTCTCCAAAGGTTCGTCCCCTTCACCCCATAGAAATTTTTGCAAGCCCCTAGAAAATAAATGAATGAATTTAAGTAATTGAAGAAAAGGCCCTTAATGAGGCATTCTTAACTTGAAGAAAATGTCATAAGTAAAAAAAGAAGGACTAAATGTATGAAGATGAGAGTATGGCCTAATATGAGAAACATAAAGAATTAGGTACTAAATTAAAAAGACATAAAAACGTGATGGATAAAAAAATAAGAATAAAACTTGTTAGTTCTAGGAAGAAAAGGGGGCTAACGGCAGAAAACAAAAGAGAAGAGGGGGGAGCCACTTTCTTCTCTTTATCACTTTTCTCTTAAAGATCATATAGAAAGAAACACATGCAAACCAATTTTTGAGAGTGTTAGGGGGGTTTAAGTGAAGATTTAACATAAAAATAAAAACAAATTGAAGGGAGAATGAGAGTGGAAGCTGGCGGCAACATAAGAAAAATAAAGATTTAAGGGAGAAGGAGCTTTGGGAAGTGAAAACACAGTTAAGAACAAACTTAACACCTTGCTAGATCAATTTCTAACACTTTTGGGTAAGTTTTATACAAAGATTTAAGTTCTTAAATTAGGGTTCTTGAGGGGATTTTTGGGGTAAATGAAAATTAAGGATAGATTGTGAAATGGGAGTGAAGGAGATATGATGGTGTTTAAAAAGAAAAAAAATTAAAGTAAAAGATGAGTATCAAGGCCTTGAAACCTTAAGCCAAACAAGAAAATAAAAGGGGAAACCTTTTCAATTTTGATTTTGTGTATGCATGTTAAAAGAAAAAGGTGTTTATGATCATGCAAGAAATGTTATATGCTGGAATCTAAACATCTAAATAAATTCATGTGGTACATGCTCTTGTGAAATTAAATTATGAGTGTTTAAAATTTTATGAATGATTATTGTTGTATAAATGACATGTTTTGTATGAAATTGTGATAAAAAGAGTGAAAGAAATGCATGAAAATAATTGGTTGTGTATTAGACCTATAAACTGGGAATCTGGATAGTGTTACTAGCTAAATTGTGGCCATAAATTAGACTAGTTATGGATAGAATTTGGGATGTTATCCTTCATAAAAGTCGTAGATAAGGGTGCTAAATTTTAATGGGACCAAATTTTCCTAAATGAGAGTTATAAAACTCTAGATATAGATAAAAACCTGAAGATAGGTGAGGCTGGAAACTATTGGACAAAATTTACATCAAACCTTAAACTGGAACTTGAGATTAAAAATGATCAAATTTATTTGAGGTAGATTTCTTCATGGAAAATATGGTAAGTGATGTTAGCTTCTGTGGGAAACAAACCTTATACCATTTGGAGTTATAAAACTCCAAATATGGAAAAAACACTGGAGAAATATCAGATTGTATGTTGCAGGACAAATTCATTTGTCACTATATTTCAATGAATTTAAGTGTGTAAACTGCAGAACTGGGTTTAACCCTCTTCAATAAAGTTGTGTATTTATGTCTTAGTTTACTTAGAAAATAAACCTTGTTTTAAAATTGTGTTCTACAACTCTAGTGATGAGTAAAACACTAAACAATGTTCTGGTGCATTGTTATGAATTGTTAAACATAGTGAGATTAAGTATGAAATAAAAAAAAATATTTCTTGTACATAGAATGAGTATGTGGATTATAAATAACATGTTAACGAAAAGTATTCATATGGTTCAAGGGGAACACCGGGGACAAGATCTTCTATCAGTGGTGCTTACTCGACCAGAAGAGCACATAAATAAAGTCCTACTTATAATTTGTGATGTCAAATTAAGTTTTCGGTTGTAATTACAAATGCTATGTATGAAATGAAATTGGATGAATTTCAAATAGTTGTATGAAATAAAGAAATGTGATTGGATTGTTTTCGTAAATGTGAAAGCCAATGTTATGATCATTTTCATTGTTGTTTGGAAACCAATGTGATGGGGTTGCTTTTGCAAATCTAAAAGCCAATGTTGTGATCATTTCTAAAGTTGTTTGAAAATCAATATGATTAGGTTGCGTTCGTTGAGACAAAACCAATATAGAGTCTCTGAAATTACTCAAAAATTAAGTGTGTTTTGGTTGTTTTTATGAACATGTAGGCCAATGTTATGTTATTGCACAGTTATTTGAGAATTATAGTAAACTGAGTTGTTTTTGATAAATCAAAGATCAATGATAAGTCATTATGAAATATTTAATAACTATGTAAATTGAAGTATACTAATTGCCTTGCGATTGAGAGTAAGACCTTACTCATGTTGAGTACAAATATCTTGATGTGGTATTATTATGAAATTATGACTAATATTCATGAAATCTTTTATAGGGTTGGATAAAAAAGATGAGTATTCTTATTATCATATTTGTTTAAAAGAAAAAATATATTATAATACAAACTTATGCTTAATAAATTTTTGTTGCATGACCTTCTCCTATTAGCAGACCTAGTAGTTAGGTTGTAGTCGGACTTTAGAATTTAAAATTTTATTATACATGTAAATAATTTTGTAAACCGAACTAAAAAATCTATCTAATTCCCTCTTTTTCTTTAATGTCATTTTCTATTATGTTTGGAAATGTGTATGGAATTCATAAATATAATATTATTATGCAAGTTAGGGTATATTCTTATATAATTTACCATGACATGCATTAATAATATAATCATATTTTGTACATTCTTATATAATCCCTAAATAAAATATTATAGGGATTTTGGCTAAAGTTCAATTTGGTCATTCAGCTTTTGATTTAGTTTAATTACATCCCTCATTGATTCTAAACTGTTGATTTAATGCAATTTTATCCTGGTCGAATTTCAAAATCAGCTCCTAATTTCAGTGTTTTTTTCAATTTGATCATTGGTCTTGAATTTATGTAATTTGACCCTTAATTGACCATTAAGCTTTCAATTTCACCTCAAATTTCAATCAATTGGGTCCGCATAATTCAACACCTCTTGCAAAATAGTCCTTGGCTATAAAATTTTTGAATTTGACCCCAAAACTTTAATTTTCTCGTGATTTTACCCTTGATTTCAATCAATTGACTTGGTAAAAATTAAATTTAGTCTCTTAAAATTTCAATGTTCTCAATTAAGCTCAAATTGGGCTCTTAAACTTAATTTTTCATCAATTAAGCTCCTAATAAAATTAATTTAACCCTTTTTAAAATATAATTAAGTCCTTTCACCTAATTAAATTATTTAATTGTACCCAAATTAATTTTTAAACATGATTAAACTTCTAATTTTGCCCATGATTAAATCAAATTGGCCTATAAAAAATTTAATTATGTTCGTAGACTTAATTTTTATGAAGATTTGTCTAATAATAATTTAATTTGACCTTGAATTTTCATTGTTTCTTCAATCTTGGGTATAATGGGGTATAATTAGGCCTCAAATTTCATCCAAAATTACAATTTAATTTTTATGTATTTTTGAAATCCTCCTCTACATGCTTTGTCTATATTGGCAGCTTTTATTTTATTTTTGTTTTGTTTTATTTTGGAAATAAAATATGTATTTTTGGGGAATAACCTTGAAATTGGTTATGACAATCACCACACTTAGAAATTATATTGTATCCCTTTAAAGATCCTTATAAAATTAGAAAATTTTCAAAACAAGCTGTCACTTCCTTGTAGAAAAAGGATCCTTATCAATTAGAAAGTCCACAAGTCAAAAGAAAGTAAATAACAAAATTCATACAACTTGTTCTAACTTACATCACAAGTTCTTCCCGAACTGTAATTCACCTGATTTTTTACTCCAATATAGAAAAATACCTCTAGAATTTTTTGGTAAAGTTTTAGCTCGATCCAACTGTTTTATTTAAAGTTATGCTCAATAATGTAAAATTAGACGATAAAAAATTTTAAGTCAAAATTTGAATCTGGCCTTACTTGGATTGTATCATTCTCTTTCTCTTTAAGATGATTCGTTATCAAAACACCCACAGGTTTAATGGAGAATTCTTTAGCCTCTTGTTAAAGTCTTTGAAGTTTTTTTTTTTGCATGCACTTGCCTCCAACAATATTATATGAAAATAGTAGCTGATAATAATTTCAAATAATCACGTCTTGCCATTCACTTGCGTATATATTTTTGAATGATAACCATTGCTACTCTCTTTTATTTTTCATCATTTTGGCAATGAACTAAAGCTCTCAAATCTTCACATTCTTCATTAGTTTCTTTATAAATCTTTGCAAGTCATCCAACCTCGCGCTCTTTATCTAACTACACAAAAGCATTATGATATTAAATATTTGAAACTTGTAATCTCTGTTTCTCTTCCTTACTCATATTAAATCTTCTCTGATCAACCCCACTAATATGTTGCTGCATTGAAGCCATATCATCTTTCAGATTTTTTTATCACCCTAGTCAGTTGCTCAAGTTGTTTGATGAAAGCTTATATTTGAAAGGTGTTATTTGCTTTCAGTGTCATAGAGTTGTTATTTCTAGACATCTTTGAATCTAGAAAAATTGATTAGTAGCATTGAATATATCCCTATAACCCTCATATTTCAAGCATCAAGGCTTTCCACTCTAATATGCTCACTACTTTACCCCTCAACTTGTTTCTTTTGGTTTTTTCAGAACTAAAATAAACAAATCAAAATCAATGGCTTTAGAAATGCAATCCAATTATATCTAGAATTAATAAATATACTGAAAACAAGTAAAACAAAACTACGATTACAATTTCACGAGTAGCAAAACGAGTTTATATGAATTATAAATGAACCTAAGACTTGGAATAAAATTGAAGCAAAAATTAATGAAAAAACTTATTTGTCTCATAAATAACCCAAATATAAATAGAGACAAACTAATTTGGTTGAAACAAATAGTAGACAAACACTAAAAAAAACTTAACGAACACTAGGAAAACAAAAATTTCAGAAAAACCCATCACCCTCAAATTCAATTAATTTAGCCTTTAAACCCATTTTAGTAATTTTATTGCGTGTCTTAAAAGTGAAAAGACTTATATGCCCCCGTGAAATTTGTGTTGACAATTAATCTCGTTGAAAAAACCATTTTACTCATCATACAATGTTATAAGTTTTTTTGTTGGCAAGGGCAAAATAATTATTTTATTATGTGAATCCACAATCAAATGTGAATGTATATGCCCAATGAATAAAAAAGCCTCTTTTTTTTTGTGATTATGAGTGGATAAGGTTATATATGAGTACATCAAAAACCTTCTCTCACTTGACTCATGGTCACCCCTAAGCGAAGTTATTAAACTCAACCTAGGTCACTGGGTATCGGTGACTTGCCGCTCGTAAGCTTGGCTCAAGTCATTGCTTTCAAATCAGGTTAAGAAGTGATCTAATTAAAACTAAACGACTCA
This sequence comes from Populus deltoides, assembly GCA_015852605.2. Taxonomy (NCBI): domain Eukaryota; kingdom Viridiplantae; phylum Streptophyta; class Magnoliopsida; order Malpighiales; family Salicaceae; genus Populus; species Populus deltoides. The sequence continues at coordinate 12,605,265 of CM027578.2, forward strand.
ATAGGTTAATTCACGACTCGAATAAATCAACTCTAAAGATTTGTTTTCCAAAAACATTCATTCTAGTTTTTTAGATTTATATCTAAATAACGTCGTTTTAATTTAATTTTTTTTTAAATCTGTAAACAACATCATTTTGAAATGAATTCAAGTTAATTTTGTCAAAAATGATTATTTTATTATATGAATCCACAATCAAATGTGAATATATGCGCACAATGAATAAAAGAGCATTTTTTTTTTTGTGATTATGTGTGGATAAGGTTATATATGAGTAGATCAAAAACCTTCTCTCACTTGACTCATGGTCACTCAAAAGCAAAGTTATTAAACTCAACCTAGATCACTAGATATCGATGACTTGCCGCTTTTAAGCTTGGCTCAGGTCATTGCTTTCAAATCAGGTAAATAAGTGATCTAAATAAAATTAAGCGACTCAACAAGTTAATCCACGACTCGATTAAATCAACTCTAAAAATTTGTTTTTCAAAAATGTTCATTCTAGTTTTTTAGATTTATATCTAAATAACGTAATTTTAATTTTTTTTTTTAAATAACATCATTTTGAAATGACTTCAAGTTAATTTTGTCAATCAACAATTGAGGTCTTAGAATTAATCTAATAAAGCCTCATTTAACATTGTAATCCAATCACATTTTTAAATATTTTTAATTTTTTTTGTGTTTTTGAATTATTTTGATATACTAATTTTAAAAAATAAAATAAAATATTATTTTAATATATTTTCTAAATAAAAAATATTTTAAAAAATATATTTGCAGTACTGTAAAACTGGCGGTAACCATGATTTCAGATTTAAGGTGGAATCCGTTAGGGGAACCCCAATTACCTGATCATATCCAATGACTCGTAATCCAAATTTTTTTAATTAATATTTAGCATTTTTTTTTTGTTTTATCAAAAAAGATGTCAGGCATTGGGCCTAGGGTAACTCAAGGTGGGTACCACCCAACTTCGACAAAAACAAGCAATTGGACTTCTTCCGGTCATTTACAGAGAAAGGAAACAGAGAAAAGCAGCATCAAGATAACGAAAGAAAGAGGAGATGTTGAGGCTTAATCGATTGATAAAGCATACAAATAAGTGGACTAGAACTTCATCTTTTCTATCATCTCAACAACAAACACAAGCCGTATTTGATTCTTCAGTTTCTTGTCAACATTTTTTTCGAACGCAAATTCGATTTCTTGACATTTACAAGGCATGTATGCTAGTACGCCTGTTCTTGATTTCTTGATTTCAAACATTACCTATCTTTCATTACCCTTTATTTTTTCAGATTGGAAACAAAGCAGCTATTGAAAAAGAGCGTGCCAGACTGTGAGTTGCAGTACTAGAACTCCATGTTTTGACTTTTTTTTTTAAATTACTCCTTATGCAAGTAATTAAGGGCTTACATGTGATTTAGGGCAGTGCAGATGAATTGAATAGAGGGTATTTCGCTGACATTTCTGAGTTTAAGAAGCATGGTGGTAAGGTAATATTTCTTTTTTCTGTTTCTTTTTTTGTGTAAATGTGCTTTTTTAAGAGAATCCCATTTTTGTTGGTTAGATGATGTGCATTCTTAACATGGAAAGTTTGTTTTTTGGATTTGTGGTTTTAATCTGCTGTGCTAGATTAAATTTGTTTTTTGGATTTGTGGTTTTAATCTGCTGTGCTAGATTAAAGGCATTTCGTTGAAGTTTAAACTTTTGAATGGTTGTTAAATGTAGATTGCAGTGGCAAATAAAATTATAATCCCTGCAGTAGCGGCTGTGAAATTTCCTGATGTCAAAGTGAATTATTCTAATGGTACTTCCTTAAAGCTGCCCATCAGGTCCGATGGAAATGTGGTCGGTGCAGATGCAACTTTAATGTGTCTTTCATTTCGAGCTAGCTCTCAGGTATGGGGTGGAGTTTGTTAATTTATTGATGTAGGACAGTTTGGATTCGTATCTTGTGAAGGAGTTTTAGTAAGCTACACTTTGGTGTAGCTGAAATTAGGGTAGATTAGAACCTTGTTTAGAAGAAATAGGGATGTCATTGTAACTGTGTGGTTAGAAGAATTTAAAAGGAAGAGAAGAAGAAGATCAAAGCGTTCACAGATAACAGAAAGAGAGAAAAGTTTAGGCTACAGCCCTCAAACTAAATCATAATACTTTGATGTGCAACTTTCTAACAAACATTTGGATGTAAGTGATGATTGGTTTACTAGAAGTAATGAAAAAACTAAGAAAACAACAGCACGGAAAGAGGAGATGGAGAAGGAGAATATTTAAATTGGAAGTGACAGGTACTTGAATTTATATTCCACTCTAGAACATGAAGCCTTTTTCTGTTCAAGAACATTAGTAAGCCAATCTACTCTAATAAAGAGGGGTGGAATATCTCTCTGCTTGTGAAGAAAATGTGTAGCACATACTATAGTTGTACAGGCACTCAAAATATGTTGGCAGTCCAGACCAGTCAGTTAGTGTTTTTTATATCTCTCCATGTTGTACAATCCACCCATTTCCAAATTTTATTGGATGGATGGTGGTAATGTTTCCTAGGACATATTCTTTTTAAAAATCAAGAGGGGTATACTCAGCTCCTCGTGGTATTCGTGTATTTTACTCTCTTAGATTCTCCTTGAGGTTCGACAGTGTACATGGACTCTAGAGGGATCCTGTTCTTTTTTCTTCTTGTAAATCTTTCTCTTCTCTTCTTACTTTAGCTCTCAAATCAATCTTCTTTCTTGTAAATCTTTCTCTTCTCATCTTTACTTTGGCTCTGAAATCAACTTCTTTCTTTTATCTCAATTATAGTTGGAAAACCAGGTGTTCTCTGTAGTAAATCGTTTTACTTGTATGTCGGTACTTCATGATATTGACACTAACAAGTTGTCATTGGCTAGGATAAGGAGCTTCTTGAAGCCCTCTATTCCGCGGTATGTGTCATATGTTATGATAGTAGATAGGTACCCTCCATTTCTCATACATCACAGTTCACTGAGATCTATGACGCAGGTTGTTGTCGGGTTGTGATGAACCACTTCCAGCTGAGTGGAAGATTTTTTTTTTTTTTTTTTTGCACTTGGTGGATTTTGGGAGGACAGAATGCAAGAGTTTGTGGAGATGTGCCTTTTTGTAGTTGTCTGGAATATGGTGTTTATGGATGGAGAAACGTCTAGAATTTTCAGTAATCTTATCCTTCTGAGGCAATGGTTGATGGATAGGATTGTATCTTTTATCTTTGTGCCGTGTTACTTGTCATTACTTGATTGCAGCATATGCTAGATTGATAGAGGGAATGCCCTCTTGGAGGAATATTTTAGTTATCGCCCTGCCATAGAAAGAGACCAGTTCTTCCAATCTTGTTTGGTTGCTCAGATTATGGCTATTAGTATTGAAGATGGTTACATTTTAAATCTCTGGAAACCCCATCTTTATATGTCTTGTCATTGCTTTCTTTCTCCAAGTCATGTAAGGCCTGTTCAAGCTCTGCAGGTGTAGTTTTGGATGCTACTTGGGTCTCTTCCCTGCTGTGTGATATGACTCAAAAGTGTTTGCCATGTCTTTTTGCTTGTGATAGTGACCTCAAACTGTCTTTGGTGGATTTTTTTCAAACGGGCGTGTTCTCATTTTCATGTCATTTGGGGAAGTTTCTTTAGCAAAATTTCAGGGAGAGACTTTCTGTGGTTTTTCATTCTTGGAGGATTTTCTCTCATTATAATCCAGTTTTTAGCTGTTACTACTAAAACCTTCCTTTCTTTCAATATATATAAAAAAATAACAATTATTTTCTATGTTGCATGTCCAAATATGATTACAAAAAATTAAGGGTATATACCTTCATATAATTACCTCAAAATTGAAAGTCCAATCATTATATCAAAAGGAATTCTGTATAACTCAAAGATTTGCCAGTATGCTACAATCGGCTACATTCGAGTTTAGTTAGTTTGGATAAAGTTGGACATAGTTTGATTACATCCTATTGTGGGGTAATTGGACTCAAAATCAAGCTGCTTCTTCCTCCCTGACCCATATTATTATATTTCTTCATCCTGTTTAACCCACATAATATTTTTTTTTTCAAATAATGCCTAAATTAGCATGACATAATCCATGTTCAGACAAGCAAAATGTTCTATAGTTCTTTTCATGTTGGAAGTATCTCAAGTGTTTCCTTCATCTGGCTAACTTCTGTTGAGATGATACATTCATGCAGTATCTTCACCCACTTTATAATGCAGTATCTTCATCTGGCTAACTGCTATAACTTTAGGCACAAACAATTACTTTAGGTACAATGAAGCTTATGTCTAGCATGTTTGAACAAAGAACATTTGGAACATTTCATATCTGTGCAGAAGAGACATTTTCTTTTTCAAGTACTGTTCGATCGATTACATGTGAATCAGTAGTGGATCTACTGGTCTGAGGTTATCAACAAAAAGGATTGTTCTAAGTCACTTTCTTTTTGTCCAGGTTTACTTTTTTCTTTCTTTTGTCCAAGTTTTTCTCTTTTGTCTTACTCACTTCTTTTTTTTTTGAGTTTCGGGAATATCCCCAATCATAGGTTTGCAATCCTTATCTATGAGTTGAAAGGTCCAAATGATCAACTCTGCAATCTGCTGTTAGAACCAATACATGGTAGTGTGACCTGACAATATTAGGCCAGGCACCTACTTCTGCTTTGTACTTTTGGCACAATTTTTAGCTAACCTGTTTGATAAAGCCCTGCGAGGATTGTAGTGAGAACAGGTTTAACAGAAGCAATGAACCAAATTAAATCCTATCATGGTCAAGTTCTATTCTCCTAAATAGGTTGTTAAACATGGATTGATTCACTTTTGTTGACAAAGGGGCTGTGAAAAATTAGAATTCCACTGCATGCCAACTAATTATCCCTTTTGGCAGTTATGAGGATAATGCCACGAAATTTCAAGATTATACAACATTGCAAGACCAAATTACTTGTTGAGGCTATGTTATAATTATTAATTCTATTGGATAAAAGGCCTATTGTTAAGTTTACTAATGCTAAAAGATAAATTTTCTTTGTCATTGGCAGGAAATGATTAATTCTTGGAGCATGCCTTTCCTCGAAGCATTTCATGATGCAAAAAATGTTCACCTATATGAGGTACTAAAGTGTAGTTTCCTTCAATTTCTTGATTTTGGTAACGTCTAATTGTTGGATTGGGCATCAAGACATGGGACAATATTTATCATATATTTTCCCCCTTTTTTTTTTGGGGAAGGCAGCCAGGATAATACAATTGTTGCCTCCTGAATATTTGTGTGTGCCTCCAATAATGTTTTCTTAGCCAAAGTGCTTGTTCAGCGCACATACATAAATTGGCAGTAGAAAATTGTAAATCCAAGATTTTTCATCATTATGATCCATATCTGGGTGTAACAACAAATTACTGCTAGATCTTGCCCCATCTTGGTTTGCCCTAGAAAATACCAAAAGGTACATCAATACGCTTGCTGAAACCTTTGGAGTTGATATAATTTAGCTGAGAACATAAGATCAATGCCAAGGGGCATAATCTGATTTTTGGTTTTCAGGTTTCTTGTAATTGAGATTGTTAATATTTTCCTCCTTATGTGAGTTGGTAATCAAGATTTCACATTTTCCAGGTGTCATTTATAGACTCGTGGTTCTTATGTTTGAATCCAATCAAGAAAATGCTACTTCGGATGATGAGGAAATCGGATACTGATGGAAATGATGCACTTCAGAAGCAAATTGTTTATTCATTTGGTGACCATTATTACATGAGAAAGGATCTCAGAATATTGAACCTTCTCACTGGGTACAAAAGCTTTGCATTCTTGTTTATCCCTTCGCTAGCAGAGAGTCGGTTCTAAAAAATGCTTCTTCTTGTTGTCATTCTACAGATATATTTTTCTACTTGACAAGTTTGGAAGAATAAGATGGGGAGGCTTTGGATTGGCCACGGAAGAGGAATTGTCCTCCCTCGTTGCTTGCACGTCATTACTTTTAGAAGAGAAATGAGGCAGTTGATGCACCGTGTTTTGTATCGATTTTTTTAAGGATTCGTGCATCCAGAAAGTTCGAATCCTTCTTTTCTTGATAACTTAGAGTTATCCTTTAATTCCATTGTCAATGGTCCTATTTGAGAGGCAGAAAGAGCGCATATCCCAGTTTGGCTTTACATGACAGCAAATATTGATTTCCTTACAATGGCTGCAGTATCGTTGGCCTGTGAAACCTTTTGAAACTGCATGTATTGTGGGAGATTTTGTTTTTGGCTATTATCCCCAGACCTTTTGAAACTGCATGTAGTGATTTGAGTCCCCCTGGAGCATCTGTTTTGTTTCAGAGAAGTAGTTTTGAAAAGCCTGCAATGTTGAATAGCCTTTATATTTACAAAACCCGAGGACGTGAAGAGTTGAATAAACCGTATTTGTGTTCAACTTTTTTGTTTCTTTTTTCCTTATTATTTTACCGTGAATAAGTTACTCTTATTAATTGCAAAATTTGAATCCTTCGATCTTGTTGAGAAATGCATTTAGGGACCTGTATACCAGTAAGGCAGGGAATCCTGCCTCTCTCATTCAAACTTCAAAGGCACCAATTATTAGCCGTTATAGACAAGATGTGGTCTGATCACGTATTTACTCTAGAGCAGCAGCAATGAGTAGTTAGAGAGCCTAAGCAGAGCAACCGCGGCAAGAAGCCATGATGATAAGAGATAGTCCACTAAAGGACAAAGGCAGCACCGTTCTTTTCCGTGCATCAATTCGACTTGCCCTGCACACGAAGGTGCACAAGTCAACGGTGCAACAAGAATGACTCTTAAATTCTTTCACATTCCACAACCAAAAGCTAAAAGAATTTACAAAGGAGAAACAACTATCAGCTAAGCACTCTGACTTGTTCATTTCCTAGTCAAAAACCAAAGGAAGCTTTCTAAATTTAACCTGATTCGAGGCTTTTTACCCCTTGCAGTTCCCTCCAGCTGTGAATCAGATGATGCTTGAAATGAACTATCTGAAAATATGATATACTTTGAACTGCTCGGTGCACTATCAATGTTTTTAGCAATGCCTCTGCAGCATCAAATTCATTGCCATAAAGCAACGCATAGTTCGTCTATTCAATTGCTTCCATGTCGACTTGACATTATGGATATAGTCAAGGGTAGTCAGTGCTCTTTCTGAACAGGTAATGCTGACTGATAGGCCAAGAAGATATGAAAGAATCCCTAATAAGAATCCAAGTTTTTAGCTTGAGTGAAGACCAAGTATCAGCTTTTATATTTTTTCCTTTGCTGTTGTTTTGCTTTGTTTACTCATTCAAAATTGTTATGTATTTCTATTTAAATAAGGCTAGATAGTTTCCTGAGTTAAAGCTGATTTGTTAAGCTTAACTCTATTTATTGGAACGTTAGCAAGGAATAAAAATATATCAAATTTCTTTGAAAATAGTTGTGGTTTAGCTTTCACCCTAAGAAAGCTAAAATTCGTTAACATTGTCTCTGTTGTTGATTGGGACTTATCATTGGTATCAGAACAAGGTTACAATGGCGTCCAACAAAGAGAGGATCGAAGCTTTGGAAGCTGGACTTGGTGGAGTTCAAGATGGAATGCAGCAGCTGGAGTTAGGCGTAACAGATAAGCTGCACCATTTGGAGGAAACCATCAACAAGTTATCAGAAGCTTTTCTGTCAACCAGAGAAGTTTCTAGCAATAACCAACGAGAAGGATCTTTTCACTCAACCCGAGAGGGGAACAATAACAACAGGCAGATTTTCTCATCCACTATGGCAAAGCTGGCATTTCCAAAATACTCTAGAGAAGATCCAACCGGATGGCTTAGCAGGGTAGCTCTAGGGGTGTTCAAAAAAACCGAAAAACCGATTAAACCGAGAAAACCAGAAAAAAAATAACCGAAAAAACCGAACCGTGAAAAAAAACCGATTAAACCGATTAAAATTTTTAAAAAACCGACCGGTTCGATTCGGTTTTGGTTTTTTAAGTTTGGAACCGGAAAAACCGAACTGAAAAAAACCGAGCCAAACCGAGCGAAACCGGTTTGAACCGGTTTTTGCTCTAAAAAACCGAACCGAACCGAAACTGGTCGGTTTGAACTGGTTTCGGTTCGGTTTTGGTTTTTTTTTTTTTAAAATTCGGTTTGGTTACTTTTTTTGATAAAAACCGAACCGTGAACACCCCTAGGTAGCTCAATTCTTTGAATTTGAAGGCACAAATGATAATCAGAAAGTATCTCTAGCATCTTTTCACCTTGAAGGGGAAGCTAACCAATGATGGCAATGGATGCGGAGAACGTACCGGGAGGAAGGCCGATTGGTGACCTGGGAGTTTTTTAAAGAAGAATTGTTGGCTCGTTTTGGACCAACAGACTGTGAAGACTTTGATGAAGCACTGTCTAGAGTTCGTCAGATTGGATCCCTTCAAGATTACCAAAAGAGTTTGAAAGATTAGGCAACCGAGTTCACGGTTGGACACAAAAAGCTCTTGTCAGCACGTTCATGGGAGGATTCAAATCTGAGATAGCAGATGGAATTCGAATGTTTAAACCCAGAACATTGAAGGAAGCCATCAGCCTAGCCAAAATGAGAGATGAACAGTTAGCTAGAACAAGGAGGTTCACACAACCTCCACCGTTGAACCGCATATCCATCGCCACCTCTCCAGTAAATCATCCTATCCCAGCAAATGCAACTAAGAGATTGAGTTGGGATGAAATGCAGGAACGAAGAGCACAAGGACTATGTTTCAACTGCAATGATATAAATTCACCCCTGGACATAAGTGCCAAGGGCCTCAACTTCTCCTTTTTGAGTGCCAACCTGCAGAATATGAGATGGAAGAAGAGGAGTTGTAGATAGCAGATAACAGATAACATGGGAGATCAAGCTGAACCAGAAATCTCATTACATGCACTAACAGGTTGGACATCCCCTCAAACCATGCGAGTAGCGGCTACCATCGGGTTTCAACACGTGATGGTGTTGATTGACAGTGGATCCACTCATAAATTTTTGAGTGAGAAGATAGCTAGATTGCTACGACTTCCAGTGGTACCAACAAAATCATTTGCTGTCTGCATAGAAAATGGAGAACGACTATTCTGTCAAGGTCGTTTTGAAGAGGTACAAGTAAATATGCAAGATATTCAGTTTTCACTCACCATCTATTATTTACCTCTAGTAGGACTTGATATGATGTTAGGCATCCAATGGCTGGAGATGCTTGGTTATGTGGTCTGTAATTGGAAACAATTAACCATGGATTTCCATTGGGATAAACAAGCATGAAGATTACAAGGAATCAACCAACCCATTCAAGCAACAACATTAGCCTCAGTTACTAAAGAAATGTGTCAGGGCCAACTGTTGTTTGCTATCTATCTACAAACCAACGAGAAGGTTACCTGGGCAGACACCAATCCTGACATACAACAAATCTTGAAGGATTATACAAATGTGTTTAAAGAACCAACAACACTACCACCCCTAAGAGACATTGATCATTACATAAACCTCAAAGAAGGCACTAAACCCATCAACGTGAGGTTGTATAGATATGCACTTTTTTAAAAAACAGAGATTGAAAAACAAGTCAACAAAATGCTCAAAATGGGAGTCATTCAGTCCAGCACCAACCCATTCTCATCCTCGGTTTTATTGGTAAAAAAGAAAGATGGCACTTGGTGATTTTGCACAGACTATCGGGCACTGAATTCAGCCACCATCAAAGACAAATTTCCCATACCTACCATAGATGATATGCTAGATGAGTTATATGATGCAACCTATTTCACCAAACTATATTTGAGAGCTGGTTATCATCAGGTACGAGTTCATGCTTCTGATATTCCAAAAACTACCTTCAGAACCCATAACGACCATTTCGAATATCTAGTTATGCCTTTTGGTTTATGCAATGCCCCATCCACTTTCCAAGCCACTATGAACTCTATATTCTGCCCTCATCTTCGTAAATTTATACTAGTTTTTTTTACAACATTCTTGTTTATAGTCCTACCTAGGAATCCCATCTAGAACATGTCAGGATCACATTAGACATATTGAGGCAATATCAGTTTTTCATCAAATCCAGCAAGTGTGATTTCGGAAAACAGGAACTAGAATATTTGGGTCATATTGTGACACACCAAAGAGTAACGTAGACAACAAAAAAATTGAGGCCATGGTAGCTTGGCCACAACCTATTAATATTACTGAGTTGCGTGAATTTCTAGGCTTGACAGGTTTTTACAGGAAATTTTTTCAGAATTATAGACTTTTGGCTCGGCCCCTAACCAATCTCCTCAAAAAGGGAAACTTTCAATGGATTGTAGAAGTAGGAGATGCATTCAACCTGCTGAAGCAAGCCATGACAACGACTCCAACTCTAGTCATGCCTAATTTTAATGACTCCTTCATTATTGAAACTGATGCCTCCAGTGATGGAATTGGTGTTGTTCTTACTCGGTAGGGCCGACCTATTGCATTCATGAGTTGTGCTTTAGGCATCAGCAAACGGGCATGGTCCATTTACACTAAAGAAATGCTGGCAATTGTTGAAGCAATTCGGACATGACGACCCTATCTCTTGGGTCAAAAATTCTTCATTCAAACCGATCACAAGAGCCTTAAATATTTCTTGGAACAGCGTGTGGCTACTCTAGAGAAACAAAAATGGGTAGCAAAGCTGTTAGGCTATGATTATGAAATTCTCTACAGACCAGGACGTGAAAACTCAGTAGTTGATGCTCTCTCACGCCGTCCTGATAGCCCCCTCCTTAACCCTTTATTTGTTCCTCAGTTCACTTTATGGGATGACATGAAAAGAGCTGCACAAGATGATCCATACATGCAGTAAGTTAATCATTGATCAACTAAAGACCCCACTGGTCCATACTCTATGCAAAATGGTTTATGTTTGTATAAACAAAGAGTAGTGGTTCCACAAGCTATCCGCAACCAGCTACTACAAGAATTTTATGACAGCAAAATGGCAGGACATTCTGGTGTGTTGAGAACATTCAAGCGGTTAGCTCAACAATTTTATTGGCCATTCATATATCAATCAGTGTAGGATTATATTGTGCAGTGTGAAGTTTGTCAAAGAGCCAAAACTACAACTCTTGCTCCAGCCGGATTACTTCAGCCATTGCCCATTCCTTGTCAAGTGTGGGAGGATATTAGTTTGGATTTTATTGAAGGCCATCCCTCTTCTCACGACAAAGATAGTCTTTTGGTGGTTGTAGACAGACTCAGTAAGTATGCTCATTTTTTTGCTTTGTCCCATCCATTTTCTATAAAGACTATAACTGAAAAATTTGTAGAACATATTGTCAAACTCCACGGTATGCCAAAATCCATCGTTAGTGACTGTGATCCCATCTTTATCAGCAAATTTTAGCAAGAATTTTTCACAATGTCAGGAACTAAGTTGAAATTGAGCTCTGCCTACCATCCGCAGACTGATGGACAAACAAAAGTTGTGAACTGTTGTGTTGAGCAATACCTCCGTTGTTTTGTCCATCAATGGCCACGAAAATGGTATAGTTACTTACCTTGGACTGAATTCTGGTATAATACTACCTATCACAGCTCCACGGGGATGACACCCTTCCAAGCATTGTATGGTCGGGTTCCTCCTTCTATTCCTCTATATTCGGATGGCTTATCTCGGGTCAATGAAGTTGATCAAAGCCTCTTACATCGGGATGAATTACTCCAGCACTTGAAGATGAATTTAGACAGAGCCGCTAATCGAATGAAACAGACAACAGACAAATCAAGGTGCTCTGTAGAATTTCAAGCAGGTGATCTGGTTCTCTTAAAGTTACACCCTTATCGCCAACAAACCGCATTCAAACGAGTTCACCAGAAACTTGCCAGTAAGTTCCACGACCCTTATTGCATCGAGAAGAAGATTGGCAATGTTGCATACTGTTTACAATTACCAACCAGCACAAGGATCCAGCCCGTTTTTCATGTTTCTCTCTTAAAGAAATATATTAGGGATCCTCCACAGGTTAACTTAGAGCTGCCGCCAATTACAGATGAAGGAGTAGTTTCTATAACACCAGAGAAGATCCTTGAGACACGTTGGATTAAATAGGGGGAGAAATTTGTGGAAGAAAGTTTGGTGAAGTGGAAGCAGTTGCCTACTGACGATGCTACCTGGGAGAACACCACTCTATTACATACTCAATTTCCTTTTCTGAACCTTGAGGACAAGGTTCCTGTCAGAGAAGGGAGTATTAATATGCCAAGAAGATCTGAAAGAATCCCTAAGAAGAATCTCAAGTTTTTAGCTTGAGTGAAGACCAAGTATCAGCTTTTATATTTTTTCCCTTGCTGTTGTTTTGCATTGTTTACTCATTCAAAGTTGTTATGTATTTCCCTTTAAATAAGGCTAGATAGTTTCCTGAGTTAAAGCTGATTTGTTAAGCTTAACTCTATTTATTGAAACGTTAGCAAGGAATAAGAATATATCAAATTTCTTTGAAAACAGTTGTGGTTTAGCTTTCACCCTAAGAAAGCCAAAATTCATTAACATTGTCTCTACTGTTGATTGGGACCTATCACTGACACTTTGAGACAACACTTAAACTGCCTAATTGGACAGCTTTGGCACGTTTACACCTTATAGGTGCCATCATGATAGTGCCTACATACTTTTATTGCTCGTAAAGGATCACAAAATCCTCCGTTGCTGATAAAACCACTCGGTTGACGCCATACTTACGATGCTTCCTTGATATACCTAACAAGTCGATCTAAAGCATTTAGATAAGCCTGATGAACACCACGATCAACATGAGGTTTATTTCTTTCCTCTCCACCTGGGGATAGACCTGTCAACCAATCATCAGAATAGTAATACGGAGTTAGCTCATATGTAGTTGGAACTTTCTAACACATATCAACACCTCTCGACAAACACGTCCATGAGCATCCCAACAGTTCATTCATTTTCTGATGGACTTCTACTTCCCCTATGCAGGCCTTGTTTGAATTACAATACCGGATCTTGCCCCATATTGGCTTAATACACATCAATGTGATATTGAGTATCTCTCAAACGTCATCATCCGTAACAGCTTTCTTTAATTCTCCATGCCCCATACTTGAGTTCAACCTACCTTTCTTAAGTTCACCCCATTCTTCACTCAAAACCAAGTTTATCAAAGCATTCTTTACTGTTGACATGATGAGTGACACGACCAAAAGATTGATGTCTTCTTCCAAGTGCAGGAGTGTCGAAGTAATAAATAACTCCGTAAGACCGGGGTTGAACCACAGGGAGATTAACTATATAAATTATAAATAACAACAACAAGAACAAGAACAAGAACAAGAACAACAACAACAACAACAGCACTAGGAGTAGTAGTAGTAGTAGTAGTAGTAGTAGTAGTAGTAAAAATAAAGAGAGCTTTGAGATGTGATACTGATATAAGGATTCAACAATGACAAAAACAATTTTCAAGGTTAGAGGATCCACTAATGGTATTTCAAACAAGTATAATATAAACTCTTATTATTCAATTGGAAACCACACACAAAGGATTCAACCATATTATAAATTGTTAACATGATTACATTAGTTATCTCATTCGAATAATGCTAATACTTGTAAATGTTGTCAGGCATTCATGATTATAACTTATGTTAACAACAAATCAAGTTCCTTTCATAGCACAAGTGTCAATTATACCATACGGTTTGGACTATGAAAGTGCCAAGTATTTGTTGTACCAAGGGTTATACAACATAAATCTAGATTAACCATTTAACAAGCAAAGTATTAAAAGTGAACAAGATAACAAATATAAAACATGTTAGTATTAAACATAAAAGTCCATGTTGAATTTACACTATACTTATTCTTACACCATTAGTGTAACTTTTTCACCTTGACATAATAAACTTAGCTAAACATAATGAAGAAGAGAAACATAAATAAACAAGATAAGAACATAAATAAGATATAAGTTAACTAAGTAAAGGAAAGGAAATGAAAAGCATAAACAAGAGATTAATATAAACAAAACTTAAGCATTACAAAGAGAGATAGCAAGAGCATGATCTTGATCTACCAACCAACATGCCTAAATACATGGTAAATGCCTCCTTTTATAGGCCAAAATTCGGAACTATTGATTTGTTGACTAATTATTGAGTGGGTGGCCACATCTTGACTTGGTGACAATCCTCATCTTCTTGTCTGTCAAAAGCATCATTGATAACGTCATAATTTGAATAGACTTAAATCATGAAAGTTCTAGGAAATTATTTCAGTTTTCCATAGAAAAAAAGTTGAGATCATTTGGACTTCTAGAACTCGAGATATGGGCTGAACACTAAACAGTATTTGGGCTGTAGGATAGATTCAGACTTCTCCGTTGTTGCTACAATTTGGACTTGAAAACAACCTTTTTAAATCTTGGACTCCTCATGAAAGTTTTAGGCCTATGTCTTAGCTTTCCATCCATATAAGGCAGACCTAAATCCAAGATCTATAGCTCCAGATATGACCCGATGACCAAACAGTGTTCCAGTTTGGACTGAACCAACATCTCTTTTCTAAGTTTGTCCCTCTTTTTATCCTTTCAATTTCCATACTTAAACTCATCAACCAATCCTTTCATCTATGTGATAGGCTTGCATTTAAGATGAACATTTACCATAAGTTAAAGGTATCTTATGGTATCAGACTTGTTATTATAAAACATGCTTTAGTTAAGGAGTTATTGATACTTCAAGTGCAAAATGATGGTATAAAACCTTGATAAAAATATACTTTTAAGTACTAATCAATGAGATGTCTGATTAATTATAGGAATTAAATCATATTTTATATTTTGTAACCTGATTAGTGCCTATTCAGATCAAATCTTGTATAGGCAGTAGTTATGTGAATCTGACCAATTATAGAAGTCAGATCAAATCTTGTACAATATTATTACAATTCCTTATAATAGGATTGTTGCCTATTCAGAGCTCTACCTATATGTTTCCTCCTATAAGAAGAAGAAGAAGAGATATGAAAAATTTAACTTATAGGCACCATTGTTTTCTACATGGTATTAGAGTCAGAATTATAGAACTGATCAAACACGAATCTTATATGTTTTTTTTTCTAAAAGTCATATATAATAATTATATGATGAATCTCAACTTGATTGTTCCCGTTCAAAAAAATAGCCAAGTATTACCCATTATTATTCACCAAGACAGTTCTGCATTCCCTACCAACATCATATTAGATGAAAGTAATTATCCACTATGGTCTCAACTAATGGAGATGCACATGGCTACTCGTAACAAAACCAGATACCTCATTGACGAAGCGAACAAAACCAAACCCGAAGATCCCATGTTTACAACATGGATCACCGAAATTCAAAAGGTGAAAAGTTGGCTTATTGATTCAATGAGTCTGTTACTGATGCAGCGATTTATTCACTTGTCTACAGCCAAGGAAATACGGGAAGCTGTGTCGGAGACCTTCTATGATGGCTCAGATGAAACTCATCTGTTTGAATTAAATCAGAAGTCTTTCTTTATCAAACAAGAGGGTAGATCTGTGTCAACCTATTACAATGAACTGATTGCTCTATTCTAAGAAATCGATCACAGAACTGCTTCCCAAGGAGAGACAATTGAAAGCGTGGTCTAGTTGCATTCAACAATACATCGACTTCGGGTTCATATATTTCTGTGTGGACTTGATTCTGAGTTTGATCAAGTCCATGAAGAAATATTACTTAAAGATCCAAAACTAGATTTGGAGAGTATATATGCCTATGTAAGGAGGGAGTTTCAGCAAATACAAATAATGGGGAGCTATCAATCAATTACTGAACACTCTGCACACTTTGCCATAATCACAAACCAATCCCGTTAAGGACCAGCGTCTAATGAAGAACAAAGAAGAATCGTAATCATTCATCTGTTGGAAAATATATAATTCTTGTATATGGGCATTGTGGTGAATCGGGTCACTTAAAGCAAAGGTGTTATTAGATCATTGGTTATCCTGAGTGGTGGGATTTCTCAAAGAAACCAATGAAGAAATTCACAGGAAAAGCCATTATGACCACGGTTGAAACTCAGCCTACTGTTGATATTGCTCACTCAAGTAGTGTTTAAGGTAAATGCATTCTCTGCAATTTCTAAGAATAATAATTGGATTATTGATACAAGTGTATCAAATCACATGGTTAAAGACACTGGTCAGTTACAATCCCTTCACTCTTCTACACATTCTTTTATTTCCACAGCTAACGGCAGTACCTCTTCTACGTTGGTGAAAGCACTGTCATCTTGACTCAAATTCTCACTTTAAACTCAGTCCTAGTTGTCCCATCTCTTGAACATAATCTATTGTCAATTGGTCAAATTACTTCTGCTCTTAATTGTACTGTAACCTTCTGGCCTTTATTTTGTGTTTTTCAGGACATTTTGACTTGAAAGATTCTTGGTTATGATGTTAAACGAGGCAAACTCTATTATTTAGAACTTACAGAAAATAGAGGACAAAAATTCAGCCAAGCGTATCAAACTAGAAGTTCAGATACAGATCAAGCAATAATATGGTTATGGCACCAATAATTGGGACATCTTTCTTTTGGGTATCCTAGAAAATTACAACCGCATCTTTTTAACGTAGTCCATGATTCAGAGTTTCATTGCAATGCTTGTGAGTTGGCTAAAAGCCATCGTATTATACATTCTGATGTATGAGGTCCTGCAAAAATTTCTACCATATCGAAAGCTCGTTATTTTGTCACATTTATCGATGAATGTACTAGAATGACTTGGATGTCTTCGCTACACAAAAAAAGTGATGTTTTTACAGCATTTCAGGAATTTCATAGTATGATGGGTACTCAGTATCAGAAATAGATTCGTAGTTGGCAAACTAATAATGCTATGGAATTCCTTAACACTTGTGTTCAAAAGTATCTACATCACTATGGAATTTGGCATCAAACTTCATGTACTTATATTCCACAACAGAATCGATTGGCCGAATGAAAAAATTAACAAATATTAGAGGTGGTCCGTGCTTCCCTCTTTGGCATGCACATGCCTTGGTACTACTGGGGAGAAGTGACACGATCAAAAGATTGATGTCTTATCTCAAGTGCAGGAGTGTCGAAGTAATAAATAACCCGGCAAGACCGGGGTTGAACCATAGAGAGGTCAACTATATAAAATTACAAATAATAAATGGAAAGGAGTTGAAGAGAACTTTTGAGATGAGATATTGATGTAAGGATTAAACAAGAATAAAACACATATCAAGGTTAGAGGATCCACTAATGGTATTTCAAATAAGTATAATATAAACTCCTTTTATTACTTAACTGGAAACCATATACAAAGGAGGTTCCAATCAGATTATAAATTATTTACATGATTATATTAATTATCTTATTTTAGTAACACCATACTTTTAAATATTGTCAGGAATTCATGATGTTAACTTATGTTAACAACAAATCAAGTTCTTTTCATAGCAAAGGTGTCGGTTATACCATATAGTAGGCTATGAAAGTGCCAAGTATTTGTTGTATCAAGGGTTGTACAACACAAATCTAGACTAATCATTTAACAAGCAAGGTATTAAGAATTAGTAAGATTTAAAGATAAGACATGTTAATAACAAACTTTCTTGGATATAAACATTGAAGTCCATGTTGAGTTTATATTATACCTATTATAACACCATTAGTGAAATCTTTTCACCTTGACATAATAAACTTAGCTAAACATTGTGAAGAAGAGAAACATAAATAAACTAGATAAGAACATAGTTATGATGAAAAGCATAAACAAGAGATTAATGAAAGCAAAACTTAAACATTACAAAAATATAAAGAAAGAAAGCAAGAATATGATCTTGATCTGAAAATCAAGATGTCTAAATGTATGGAAAATGCCTCCTTTTATAGACTAAAATTCAAAACTATTGATTTGATGACTAATTATTGAGTGGGTGGCCACCTCTTGACTTGGTGAGAACCATTATCTTCTTGTCTAAACAAAACATCATTGCTAACATCATAATTTGAACAGATAGTCTTCATGAAAGTTCTAGGAATTTGTCTCAGCTTTCCAACAAAACAAGAATGCTCTCATTTGGATTTCTAGAACTCAAGATATGGGCTGAATACTAAACAGTGTCTGGGCTACAGGACAAATTCTGACTTTTCTTTTGTTGTTACAATTTGAACTTGAAAACGACCGTTTTAAATCTTAGACTCTTCATGAAAGTTTTAGGCCTATGTCTTAGCTTTCCATCCATATAAACGAAATATAAATCCAAGTTCTATAGCTCCAGTTATGATCCAATAACCAAATGGTGTTCCAGTTTGAATTGAACCAACATCTCTTCTTTAAGCTTATCCCTCTCTTTGTCTTCTCAATTTCAATAGTTAAACAAATCAATCAATCATTTGAATTGTGAAACATGCCTGCATTTGAAATGAGCATTTACCATAAATTAAAGATATCTTATATTATCGTACTTGCTATTATAAAACATGCTTAAGTTAGGGAAATTAATGATACTTTAAGTGCAATATGATAATATAAAACCTTGATAAAAATGCACTTTTAAATACTAATTAAGAAGCTGCAAAGTTTGTTGTTTATCTGATCAATCGGACATCCTCTCAAGTGATAGATTTTCAGACACTGCAACAGTGTATGCAATCCTTATTGTCCATCCCACACCTTTCAAATCTTGAGCCTAGAGTGTTTGGGTGTACTGCTTATATCCACATTCCAAAGGTTTTATGAACTAAACTTGATCCATGTGCCACCCGATGTGTTTTCGTTTGATATTCAAACTTGCATAAAGGGTACAGATACTATGATCCTCACATTAAAAAATTACATGAGACCGAACCATTTTATTTAGAAGGATGTTCCACCGCTTCTTCTCAAAGGGAGCAGCCTAGCAACGAACATTTGCTACAAGAGAGCGGTAGTAATGAATTTTTGAGCTCGAAGAAATGACTGAAAAGCTTGGGGGTAGAAGCACTGATGAGAAGTGACCAATAAATATAGAGTTGCCTTTGTTAACACCATTAACCAACGAATCCCCTCAATGTTGAATCCCAGGTACTCCTACAACCCATATCAAATGAGTCCAATGGATTGACTGATATTTCTCGTGTCAATCCGGATAATACAGCCCCAATATGTTCACAAAGATTCAATAAGGGTGTCCCCAAGAAAAGTATAAACCCAATCGTAGAGTCAATGTTTAATATCCAATCAACAATTATGTCTCTAACCATAGGCTGTCTGAATCATATGCACTCATTGTTAATCAATTATCCAATGTATCCATTCCTAGTAATGTGCAGGAAGCTTTGACAGATCCAGCTTAGGCCAAAGCCATAAATGAAGAAATGCAAGCTTTGCAAAAAAACTCTACTTGGGAATTTGTCTCCCTACCCGAAGAAAAGAAGACAATCGGGTGTCGATGGGTGTTCACTGTGAAACTTAGAACAGATGGCAGCATTGACAGATATAAAGCCTGGTTGGTCACAAAGGGATATACACAAAAATATGAAGTGGATTATCAAGAGACATTTGCACCGGTTGCCAAGCTTGACATAATCCGCATCCTTTTTTTTTTTTTATCAAAATGTAAGTGTATAAAAAGATCAAAAAATATACATTGCTAGAGAACCAGCAAGTTCAGAAACAAAGATAAACAAAAGGGAACAAACTCCCTTATAGATCTATTCAGCAAATTACTAATAAAACAATAGCTAAAAATAAGATAATGGATTTGCTAATAAAACAATAGCTAAAAATAAGATAATGGTTATGAGAGGAACCAAATATGACAAGGTTTCCAAACTAACACAAAGCAAAAGACAAGACAAAGGGATATCCTGAGAAACAATATAATAGTAAAAAATGACCAGATGGCTCAGACTGAATAGAAAAGCATACCACGAGAGCAAGTAGCAAGCTGACGAGGAACTGAATCAGCTACAGTTGCAGGACAAAAGGATAGATAGGACACAAATCAGGAGTGACCGGTGCCCAGAACTCGCAAGCTGAATTGAAGAACAAACAAGCCGTTGAGCACAAAAAGACGCCATGCAAGCCATGCAGAAAAGCCACACAACAAAGGAATTGGGCGCCTAGCAATTGCAGCAATAAATAAATAGCAAAAGCCACCACAAGAATTCCTCCACGTGGATAGGGATCACAAACAGCAACAATTAAAGAAGAAAGAAACCAGCCAATCAGAAGAACACACAGCAGCGATTGACGAAAAGCACATGCAAATCTATGCAAAACCATGGAGAAACAGGGAAGACCAACAGTTCCAGCAGGAGAAATAAAACAACTGGCTGCCGGACCTCGCCATTGGAGACATGGAAACCACAAAACCATCTCCGAAGGGACACGATCGAGGGGGACAACATGACAGCAAAACATCCACCACTACCAACTGCTCAACAAAAGAAAAAACCACCAACCATGGCAGCAACACTGGACAACAACACATCAAGAAGGGGGGTGGGAGGCAACCCCTCGCCCTTGCCAGATATACCACCAGTGCGCTGCTGGGCCCTTCTTCTTGGGGGCATACTAGTTCAACAAGATGTGAAATGATCTAGAGTAACTGAAACAACCACAGATTTGCCTTTGTTAGTCCTAAAGCCAGCTAGATCATTCGGAGCTGGTGCTGATATGGTAGGAGAAACAGAAATTGGAGGTGAAGGCTGACGATCCCTATGACCCATATGAGAAAGCCCTTGGGCTGGGCAAGGTTCAACATGAGGGGACCAAGTAGGATGTCTTAGGGGTGAAGCCTTACTCTTTTGCTCTGAACAATTTCCCAACCGCCGGAGTTAGGAGCAACAGCTCCACTCTCAGATACAAGCTCAGCCTCAACCTGCATTGGAGTAGGAAGACAATTGGCAGGCATATTTGCCTCTGAGCATTTAACAACAGGAGTGCCTTCTTGAGGTCCTAAACGATTGAAAACAGAGTCCCTGCCTCTGGTGCCTTTTGGAACAGGGGTAGAGTAATGAGCCGGCTGTTTGCTTGGAACATTAGAAGGCGGGGATTTGGTGCAAGTTGAAGTAAGGTGGCTAAGGGTTATGCAGTGCTTGCAAAAACATGGTAGAGTTTCATAAACAACTTGCTGATGGAGTAAGCTGCCATTTGGCAAAGTAACTTCAATGGAGTAAGGCAAATCAAATAACAAGTTGACTTCCACCAATACCCTGGCATATGAGAGTCTTGATATAGTAGAGGTAAGCATGTCACTTTGAACAGGTTTACCAAGGACGTTGGCGATCTTAGACAAACATTTAAGAGACTAGCATTTAAGTGGGAGGTTGGGAAATTTAACCCATGCTAGAACAGTGTGCATATTAGAGGAAGAGAAATCAAAGTATTCTGGCATTGCCCTGAGAATGAGAGGCCTGCCATAGAGTAGATAAGGACCCCAGATAAGACATTCAATTTGTCAACAACATGAGCAAATTTGAAAATCAACCAACCAGATTCATGAATAGTCAATGATACCTCATAGTGCCATGAGTTAATAATAAGGTTCTGCAAGGCTTTGCTAGGAGAACGACCAGCAATATATCCAACAAGACACATCTTCCAATAGTAACATTTAGTGTCTAAATCATCATCAACCAAATTACAGCCTCTAGTTTCAGTAAAAGCAGAGTAATGGATGAGCTTAGGGCAACTAGTAGTATTGCGATTAGACGCAAAAAGATTACGCAAAGTACTAGAAGAAGGCTCAGAAGGATCCTTATATCTATAACAACTAGTTGGGAGTGACCTTTGAAACAGTTTGATGTTAAAAATACATTTCTCAATGGGAACTAGAAGAAGAAGTATATATGGACTTGCCAACGGCTGTGCATATATGGGCAAAGTATGTCGGTTGAAGAAATCTTTATATGGGCTGAAACAATCTTTTAGAGCTTGGTTTGGGTCGTTCTCCTCTACAATGAAGACATTCAATTATAAACAGAGTAGTTCAGATCATACTTTGTTTATAAAGCACAAAAATGGAAAGGTAACAGCTCTCATTGTTTATGTGGATGACATGGTGTTGACAGGCGATGATCTAGAGGAGATGACATTGTTACAAGAACATTTAGCTGTTGAATTCGAAATGAAGAGCCTTGGACAACTTAGATACTTTTTAGGAATTGAAGTCGCCGGATCAGCTCACGGGATTTCTATATCACAACAAAATATGTGCTTGATTTGTTGACAGAAACTGACATGCTTGCTTGCAAACCAACATCAACCCCCATGGACATCAATCACAAGCTTAGTATCTTTCTCAATCAGGTTCCAACGGACATGGGCCGCTATCAACGGTTAGTTGTTAAAGTGATTTATTTATTACATACGAGACCGGACATAGCCTATGCTGTCAGCGTTGTAAGTCAATGCATGCATGCACCTAGCGAAGAACATTTGAATGCAGTGAACATAATTTTAAGATACTTGAAGGGTACTCCAGGAAAAGGTTTGTTATTCTCAAAACATGGTGTTTCTAGCATTGTATGATATACAGATGCTAATTAGGCAAGGGATCAAATTACCAGAAAATCTACATCCGGATACTTCACTTTTGTCAACGAGAACCTTGTTGCATGGCGCAGTAAGAAGTAGAAAGTTGTGGCCCGATCGAGTGCAGAGGCAGAATTTCAAGGCATGACTCGTGGCGTATGCAAATTATTATGGATTTAGCGGGTCTTGATAGATTTAAGGATTCACCATATGAATCCTATGACTCTACATTGTGATAATAAGGCTGTCATTTCCATTGCGCATAATCCTGTCCAACATGATCGCACGAAGCATGTTGAAATTAATCGTCACTTCATTAAAGAAAAATCAGATCAGAAACTTATACAATTTCCATTTGTCCAGTCAGAACATCAGTTAGTTGATATTCTTACCAAGGCAGTTTCAGGGAAGGCATTTTATGGAATAATTAACAAGTTTGGCATGACCGATATTTATGCTCCAACTTGAGGGGGAGTGTTGACATGATGAGTTGTCTAATTAATTATAGGAACTAGATCACATCTTGTATTTTGTAATCTGATTACTACCTATTCAGATCAAATCTTGTAGAAGCAGTAATTATGTGAATCTAACCAATTATAGGAGTCAGATCAAATCTTGTATAATATTATTACAATTCCTTAGAATAGGATTGTTACCTATTTTGAGCTCTGTTTATTCAAAGCACTGTATATTCAGAGGTTTGCCTATATATTTCCTCCTACAAGGAGAAGAAGAGATGTGAAAAATTTAGATTGTAGACACCATTGTTTTCTACATTTACCTGAAAAATGTACTCTCATACTATATGTTGTTCATATTTTAGCTTCTAAACCTGTAAAATATCTTGTTCAAGATAGGTTAGAAAAATATAAAGGGTGAGCTATGGTTTTTTATATAGTTCATGATACCCTTTCCCAAACTATAGGTCCTTGCAACAAATGATAAGCTTGGGTTAGTTGACTTGACAACCTCTTTCAGTAAGAGACTGAGTGTGAGCAATGCACCCTGACCAAAATATATGAAGATATGTCGTTTCAATGATTTTACCAGCAGTTCTATTAGTAGATGTATCGTTAGACAAAATCTGAACAACATTATATGCACCTATTGTCTTCTCTGAAACAATCAATATTGGTGATAAGTATTGCCTCACCTTCTGAAATAGCCATTACTTTATTATGTAACCCCTTCTTATTGTCTTCCCAATCATGCAAAACAATAAAACTCCATATGTTGGCTATTTTTGTTTTCTCCTTGGTAACTCATAACCTTTTGGTGCTTCCTTAAATGCTCTCACCATATCAACCCATAATGGAAACTTCACGGCATTAGAAGGAATCTCATTTCCATAAAAAACTCTTATAGTGGCTTCATCTACTTCATCTTTAGAAAATATTTTATGCACACTAGAAATCTCTATCCATTGATCTGGAGAGATATCTGAAGTTGGTCTCTTCACCTGTGAAGTTAGAGTGGTGCTCGGAAGAAGTATTTTTCTGATGTAACCATTAAAAACTTTACTGGCTTGATCTTCTTCCCTTCTCATTTTTTTTCTCTTTCCTCCTTCGTAACTTTGAACAAACAACCACTCCTTATGGCTTCTGCCCTGGTGACAACCCAATTAAGTGAGTCCTAATTCGACCATATGTCCCTGTATAAGGTTGATCAGGCAAACTCACAACCCAGATCATGTTATAAATCCACTTGTTGGCGTTTTGTTTCCGAACATGTAGCATATTTTTTTGTGGGGCAATCAACTCTTTAGCTGCACCCACTATCATTACCTTCATTCTTATCCACCTCTGGCGATGACTCTTCTTGATTTTGTTCTTCCATCTTTTATCCTGAGAATAATGCAAGTTGGCACAATCAATCAAAAAGTCTGACATTGCAAAGGTTAATTTTGAAAAAATGGATTTTTAATTAAAATATATCAAAACAATTTTTTTATTTTTTTTATTTTAACATTATCACATTAAATTATGGAAAAATATAATTAAAAAAATATTAATTTAATACTAAAAAAATAGTTTAGAAAATACTTTTAAAAAAGGTTGAACATATTACCAAACAAAAATGACATACAATAAAAAATAATAATAAAATATCCACTTCACTAGCTGTAAACGAAGTGCAAATTAAAAACATATTCGTAAAGGGATTGTTTTCTTCATGGAGGAATTATATAAAAAGTGTAAACATGATAAGAATGAAAAGCTATGCAACATGAGATTGATTTGAAGCTGGTGAGTCCAAGGAAGAATAACTGTTTGCTGAGAATTAAATATATTTTAGCCTAATTTACATGTGAAGGCAAAATATAAATAAACAAGGAAGCAACTGGTAAATGTGATTTGCAGTAGAAACCAACTATATCCTTAAATTAATGATCTTATTAGACCTTGCTCACTTTGTATTATCAAAATTCATTTTTTTTATTAGCTATTAATTAGTAGTAAAGTATAAAATTGATTTTTTTTTCTTTTGGGAATGATAAAATTAGGACTTTATAAAAAGTTTAAAAGTAATATTAGAAAATTATAAACTATAGAGATGAAATATTGGCGAACTAATCATCTACTTTTATTTTTGAAATAAATAGAAAAAATGATGTTAAGAGGGGGAAATTGAAATAAATAGAGTAAATTTGCTCTTAAAAGTTATTTTTGGCACTCTTATATGGTATGTGATATGGTTAGGAGTTGAGATAAAAGAAGAAAATTTGACTTTCAGAGAGAATTCAAGTAAAAGAATGAGGGAACTAAAATTGGGTTCCTCATAAGGATTGTAGTTTTGTATGTTGACTAACTAAGAAAATTGGTCTTACTCAATTTGGAGCTATAGAATTCCAATTATGAGTCACCAATCGAGACTGAGTCATGACAGACCCTATAGGGCAATAAGTCTGATTTATTGACGAGTAATTTTGAGTGTCTTGGGGGTAGAACTCGGTTCTCCTCCCTTCAAAAAAACTTGTAGCCTTGTGTCTTAGCTTTCCAACGAGACCAACCTTGCTTAAAACGGAGTTCTAGAATTTTGGATATAGTTAAAAACCTCGGGGTCTACAATTGCTACAAAGATAGAG
Source organism: Populus deltoides (assembly GCA_015852605.2). Lineage (NCBI taxonomy): Eukaryota > Viridiplantae > Streptophyta > Magnoliopsida > Malpighiales > Salicaceae > Populus > Populus deltoides. Next base: position 12,630,951 of record CM027578.2, read on the forward strand.
TTTTAGGTCAATCAAACTAAAAGTTTTGAGAAGACTAGTTTGGAAGAACATTTCATTTGTTTTTCCAAACTTACTACGTAAAGCACTTGACAAGTCTTTGCTTCGTAAGTATTGTAAAGAAGAAGTATTTGTTGTTACCCATTTTTAGGCCCCCACATAAACAAAAAAAAAAATACAAAAGAGAAAATAAAAAAAATTGAAACAAATGTTGGAAGAAAATAAAAAAATATATCGGTAAGAAGAATATACTAGAACGCCCAGTAAATTGCCAAAGATCGGTTGAGGAAGATTAAAATATACAAGATTGACAAATTTGACAGTGTATTTTTTACTAATAAAGACTCTATTGGTAAAGGAAAATCCACTTTTGAGGAAGAAAATTCAAAATTAGATATTCAAGGACTCTATTGAAATTTCTTAATGTCTAATTGAATTTATTGAGGGCTTAATCGCAAGAAAGATTGATTTTTGAAGTCAATGTATATTGGAAGAAATTAATGTTTGGGGGTTGAATTGTAATTTTAAGAGTTAATTTGGTCAAATCATGGACTTAATTGCATCAATATTGAAGTTTGATGAGCAATTAGGGACTTGATTGAAGAAATCCAAGGCCAAAGACCAAACTAAAAAAGACTCGTAAATGTAGGGTCCAAAATTGACCAAATCAGGAGCCAAATTAAAGAAAATAGAAGTTTGTTGGTCAATTGAGGGTTGAAACGCACAAATTCAGAACTTCACTTGTTTCCTTGTTAATTTCTTTGTCAATGAGTGTTTTCTCTACTTAGTAGTTTAAAGTTTGTACAGCCCTAAAATTTTTGGTGTTTTCCCCTCAATTTTGGTGGAGAAAAATCTAAAATCTCCCCCCTCCTCTTTCTTACCTTGTGCAGCTAACCACATGGAGAGAATGGGGTATTTATCGTCTCATTCTCTTTTAATTATACTTTGGCCCATTCTTTCTCTCTTTTACAATTTGGTGATAACTCTTTTCTTTTCTTTTTATTTAAAAAAACCCCTTAGCAATTTAATTATTTGAATTTGTACATTAATTATCTAATTTCCCTTTTTCCATTTATATTATTTTCAATTTATGTAAAAGTTTATTCTCGGGGATTACATCCTCCTCTTCTAATAGAAATTTCATCCTTAAAATTTAAATCGCATACCTATATTGGAGAATAGATGCGGATATTTCTCCTTAATCTCATATTCCCTCTCCCATGTCTCTTCTTTTATCTGAGAGTTTCTCCATAATGCTCTCACTAGTGGAACTCTTTTATTCCTTAACACATTTTCACCCCAATCCAATATTTTAATTGGTTTTGTCTCCTACGCCAAATACCATTTTATTTCTATAGGAACCTCTTGTAACATTTGTGAGGGATTTATCTTTGCTTTCCACAACAAGGACACATGAAACATATTGTGAATCTTATCCAGATATAAGGGCAATTCCAACTGATAAGCAAATGGCCCGATTCTTTCTATAATTTCAAAAGGGCCAATGTATCTTTGGGCAAGTTTTCTTTCATTTTAAATCCAATGATGGCTCTTCCAAGGTGCCACTTTTAAAAATACTTAATCTCCTACTTGGAACTCTAAAGGCCTTCTCTAATTGTCCGCGTAATTTTTTTGCCTATCCTAAGGTTCCTTTATTCTTTTCCTGATGACCCTCACCTCATCAGTTGTCATTTGCACTTTCTCGGGTCCTGGGAGTTTCCTTTCCCCACTTCATCCTAATAGATCGAGGTACAACATTTCCTCTCATACAGTGCTTCGTACAGAGCCATACCTTTAGTATTTTGGTAACTATTATTATAGGTAAACTCCACTAATGGCAAGAAATCTTCTCAATTTTCTCCAAATTCTAACACACATGACCTCAGAAGATCTTTGAGAGTCTGGATAGTTCTTTCAAACTGACCATCCATTTGAGGGTTGAACGTTGTACTTAGGTTCACTTTAGTTCCCAATGCTCGTTGTAGACCTGGCCATAACCTCGATGTGAGCCTTAGATCTTGATTTGACATAATAGATACTAGCACCCCATAAAATCTGATCTTGTATAACCTAGCTAACTTATCTACTGAATCTGTTATTTTCATGGGTAAAAATAAAGCAGACTTCGTTAGCCGATCCACAATCACCTATATAGCATCATTACCCTTCTTACCCCTTGGAAATACAGGTACAAAATTCATGGTAATGTCCTATCACTTCCATTATGGGATTGATATTGGCTGCAATTTCCTATAGTTTGACACAAATTCTGTTATTTCTCTTTTCATGTTAGGCTACCAGTAATATCCCTTCAAGTCTCTATACATCTTAGTACTTTTAGGATGCGTTGCAAATCAAGATTCATGGGCTTCTCTCATCCACACTTCATCTTTCAGTGTTTATCTTCCGACAAATAAATTCACCTTCCCATTATCACTAACCCCTCTAGTGAGATTTGAAAAGGTGTTTCCATGCCCTTATTCACCTTTTTCTTGATCTTTCTTAGCTTACTAATAGGAAAAGCATGAAAACTTGATAATAGGAAACTTGTACTAATAGGGTAAAATTATAACCATAAATATAGGCTTAAAAGGCTTGATAATGTAGGAAAAACATAAAAATGGGTGTCTTGAGAGAAAAGGGGGAAAGCGAATAATGGAAAGTTCATCTAAAAACCGTCGATAAAAAGTGGACAGATTCATCACCTTGATTCTAGAGAGGATTCATGCCTAAAAATGATAAACTTAGATTAAAGGGATCGTCATATAAGTTATAGCTTTGGGTGTTAGCTTTCTAATAAATCTAACCTCGTTTAATTTGGAGCTCTAGAACTCTAGATATAGGTAAAATAAAAATAGCAAAATGGGTGTCTTGAGGAAATTGCATGAAATTAAAAGTCTTGAGGTAATTACAAGTACAATTAAAAATAATTGGAAGAACATGGACTAAATTGAATTTTTTCAAATCCAAAATTAAGAACCTTGAATGATGTGTCATCCAGACTTAATGAAGAGAAGGTGAATGACATATCGTTCGTCAGCTTGCACCTCTATTTTGACGGTGTTGGCTAATCGAGTTGACAATTTCAAACGTATAAATATGAAGTTACAGACCTTCAAACTGAGTATGGTTTGATCCAAATAAAAGGTGTGCACTCCCTCTACCAACTTCAGGTGGTCTCAGACAATGATAATGTCAAAATTGCTACCACGAGGCCTCGAAAGTGGGCAACTCGGTCAGCTTTGACAGTGCAACCATTATGCAAAAAATGATTTGGTTTTCATATGTTCACACACAAAGGCTCCTCAATAGGTTCTTATCAAGGATTTACAACACTCCTCTTAAGATCAAGAGGTCAGAAATTGATTCAAAATCTCCCAAAATCCTAGTAAAACCCTATAAATACCCCCTCAAGATCAAGATAAGAGGCTAAAAAAAAAGGGAAAGAAAAAAGAAAAAAGAAAAGAAAAAAAAGAGAAATATCAATAAGAATTATAAAGATAGAGGTTCAAAAGCCTAAATAAAATTTTTCTTCAATTTTGTAAGTTTGTGAGAGGCAAAAATTCCTAAAAGGAAACCAAGAGAGAGTAGTTGTTCTAGGTATACATTATAGACCCAAAAACAAGTCCTTTATGGCCTGCTTTTCTTTTTGTTTTTTTATTATTTTTTTTGGTTTAGATTTATAGTTATAAGCATAAAAAAAGGTTTGTAATGTTTAAACAATGATGTTGCATCCACCTCTATGTTACCATGTTGTTTTATTTAATGATGTTCTTTCGAAGCAAGCCTTATTCTCCCATATTCCTTTAGTTTACCCCCTTGTAATAAACATGTAGAACGTGAATGAATAATTCATGTTTTTCCAACTTGGTCATGATCTGGGCTAGTGACCAAGTTGTATGGACTTGATGAAGCCCAACCCACTTATAAATAAAGAGAAAAGCATGTTAGGTTGTTTTCCAGTCCAACATAGGTGAATTGGGTTAGGGTTGGTCCTAACCAGGTAGTTTGGGTTTGAGTCGAGACCCAATAAACCCCATTCCAAGGTGTTGGGCTAAGGCTAACCCAGATTTAAGGGTGTGTTTGACACATTCTTTTTGTGAAGAACTTAATGCCTTGTTTTGGATCCTTAGGGTGTGTTTGACAAATACATCCCAAAAACTTTCCTTTTTATTTCAGGATGCCCTTATTTTTATGTCTAACGAAACAAACCCTAAAAAGCTTCAAAAAATTCTAAAAAATTCAAGGATCATTTTGAAATTATATGTGATTCTCTTGCTTGTTTTTCAATTTTTTTGCTTAATTTCGAGTTGTATACTTAAACTGTAAAATTCAAACCAGGTATTAAAAATACTTGATTTTTCTATTAAATTTAAACAAAAAAATACAAAATGGATATCATAATTATTTTATGATTATCTGTTAGGGTTTGGCCAAAATGTTAAGAATCTCATAACAATTAATTGTTTAATTAGTATTCGAAGTGTTAGGATTTAGCTATAGAGTTTAATATTTGGGGGATATAAAATTACACTTTAAAGTATACCCTTAAGTATTAAAAATACAAAATAAAAAAATAAATTTGATGTTAAAATTAGGGCCTTGGAACAGTTAGGATTTAACCTGATAAGGTAGAGACTTCTTCACAAAGGAAGATCTACCTTAAACCTTAGATAAGACCAATAAACAAAAACATGACTTAGATTAACAATCAATCAACAATGCAGTTTGCCTATCTCTAATCATAACTAATCCCCCTACCCAAACTCTCGCAGATCATAGGTTTCTTAATAATAAAAAATTTGATCAAATGTAATAAATTTTATAGATCAAAAGTGAAACAAAGCTGGAAACCAGCAAATCAGAATATACAAACATGTACATATAAGTCAGAATATACAAGCATGTACATATAAGCGAGCAAAGGGAACAGGCTCCCTTGAACAAGCAAATACAACCAAAGAGGGAAAAAGCTCCCTAAACGAACTGACAAAATCAGCAACCAATAAATCTGCAAGCAGACTAGCCCCAAGGGGCCCTCCAATCATCACATTAGAAGAAGACCTGCAGAAAGCAAATCTTCAACAAAACAGACGATGCATTAAGCAGCAAACAGACATAACAAACTACCAGGAACAGTGCCCTAACAAAAAGTAGGCACTAGCAATACCAGCACCCAGACAAGCAGCAAGCCATCCTCAGCTCCAACAGCCAGAAAAGCACCTACAAAGAACAAGGCTCCAAAGGCATAACTACCAAATACTACCATAACATGGAAGCAACTGATAGAGCAGACATATATTGCATCAGCACCAGCAACACTGCTACAAGAAAATAGAACCAGGCACAGCAAGGCCATAAGCAGAGGCTACTCGCCAATAAAATGCAGGCATTGCAACACTGCAGTAGGGGAAAACACCCAAACAATCAGCAAAGCCGCACAAAACCAAATTGCCCAACCAGCTAACAAACCAGTTAAACTGCACCAGAAATCAACAACAGTAACCCTAATAGCAAAGCTGTAGGCATCCCAACCAACAACCAACCAGCCAAACCCATCAACTAGACCAAGCTAGAACCATCCAGCAAAGCTGCAGGAAAATAGGTTTCTTAATAATTATTATACTAGGCAGTGACTCACTCTAATAATAACTTTATGATTAAATTCAAAAACTCCTTTTATTCAAGGAGGCAGTTACGCCTTTCGAAGTCGTGCATGTCACAACAACTCGAATAAATAAATAACCTTAAAGTTTGAAAAAATTACATGTATATTAAGCTAATTATGTATTAAATAGTTGTAAATTATAGCATTTGAGTTCAGGTTATAAATACCGATAGGTACTCAAAATATGATTAGGCCGGGTTCGGATATAAAATATTTATACCCATTCAAATTCAGGTATATATAATACAAAACCCAACCCGTGATTATCCATTGTCATCCCTAATTTTTCCCCACATACCACTCTTAAAGGTTGACAACTAAAGCCCCTCAAAATTCAAGTAATGACCAATTTATTCCCTTGATATTTGTATCAGCCATACATTTTCTTGTCCTATTAGCACTTACTCCTCGAAAGGAAATTTTTTATGATGTAGCAGGAATAACTAGTGGCGTCTAGTTACTCCATGAAGCACATTTTTAAGAAAGAAACATATACAAGTAGAAGAGAGCCAAAAGTAATAAGAATATATTCATTTAGGTTGAGATGGTTCTTTGACATGATGTCAGAACCTTATTGATCAAGTAGTCACGAGTTCGAATCTCACCATCCTTATTCTATTTGATAAAAAATAAGCACAAGGTCATATGGGCCTGTATAAGTTTCAATCTCAAAGGGCTTTACTTGAGAGATGTGTTAGAGAATTATATAAATCATATTTTAGAACTTCACCTAATAGCTTAAGCTTTTAGTTTGAATTGGTTCTTTGACAAAATCCTATCCGCAATGTAACACGAGTCCACTTTCTAATGACCTCTAGAAAAACAAAAATTCACCTTTTCATAGTATACAATATACTTAGTTGTGTATGGTAATAGATTTAAAATATATTTGAAAGTATTTCTTAAAATGTGTTTGAATTGAAAAAAATTAACTTTATTAAAATTAAAATTAAAATCATAAACAATATTAATCTAAACATATCTTTATCTAACAATTAATAAAAATAATATAATTTGACAAAAAAATATATTGTATGAAGTCTTTTTTGTTTTGATAATCAATAATATCGATTAGTATTTTAATTCATTTGGGCTATGTTAAGGAAAATAGGCAATTGATATTGAATATAGTTGTGGTCGTTTCCTCAGCAAAATGTTTCTCTTTGTTTTGATTGGCAGAGCTTCAAATTATAAAGATGATGATGTCAATTTATAAGAATTACGCAATATAAAATTGTCAAGAAAAACATTTCTCATGTTTGTAAATGATATTTTTGTTAATGTTAATAGACTATATGTGTGATGATATCAAATGTAACTAAGCCGATGGAAGATGAGTTCTTCCCAAAGGTTAGACCTAAGAGAGGATGGTCATTCATTTGGGCGTGTTTAAGAGAGAGGATGGTCGTTATCTTGGATTTGGTTGATTGTCAAATCCAAGTACCATAGACTTGGCAGACTGCCAAGTTTATGTGCCTTGAGTCTGGCATATTTGTTAGATCCACGTTACCTTGGACTTGGTTAACTGTCAAGTCCAAATGTCTTGGGCCTGACATGTTTGCCAAACCAACGTTACCTTAGATTTGGCGGATTGTCAAGTCCAAATGCCTTGGACTTGGCTGACTGCCAAACCCATGGCACTTGGGTCTGGTGGACTGTTAGACCCATATTACCTTAGACTTGGCTGACTGCCAAGTCCAAGTGCCTTGGGCCTGGCATATTTGTCAGACCCACGTTACTTTGGACTTGGTTGATTACTAAATTCAAATATCAGGTTTGGCACACTACCAAGCCCCCTCATTTGGGGCATGCTTATTCCATTGGGTATGCTTAAAAGAGAAAGGTCACAAGGGTTTTTTAGGCCCGGTAAAAATAGTTTTATTAGTAGCCCCCCAAGTCTTTGTGATATTGATACATAAAGACTTGTAAAAATACTCGGTTGTTATAACGAGTTTGTTGAATATTTCTAAATGGTCGGAGGGACCCATCGAAGGAAATCAACTCACTTTGGAGGAATTCCTACCTCAAAACAAATCGAGTGTCGATCCCATATGTAGAGAATTTCTAAGTGGGTAGTGGGAACCCAAAAAAGGTGAACCTATGCTTAGAAATTTCTAAGTGATTATATGTTCTTTGGAGAGTAGGAGCTAGTAGCTTTTCCATCATTGTCATGGGGCTTAAGAGGCCTCCGCTAAGAGTGGTGCACATAGCATTGGAGAGACTACATCCATCCTTTAGAAATTGGTACATATAGCATTAAGGAGACTACATCCATCCATTAGAGATTGATACATATAGCACTGAGGAGATCACATATATCCCTTAAAGATTGGTACATATAACACTGGGAAGATCACATCTATCCCTTGAAGAGTGGTGCATATAGCACTGGGGAGATCACATTCATCCCTTAAAGAGTGATGCATATAGCACTAAGTAGAGCACACTCATCCTTTGAAGATTAGTGCATATAGCACTGGGAAGATCACATTCATCCCTTGGAGTCACATATATCTTTTGGAAATTAGTGCATATAGCATTAGGGAGATCACATACATCCCTTGGAGATTGGTGCATGTAGCACTAAGGAGATCACATTTATCCCTTAGAGAGTGGTAGGGCTACTGTCTTAAGTGACTACCTAGAGAAAATAAAAAGTCATTTTAAATAAGCATTCATATTTAAAAAAACATTTTTATCAAGGATTATACATCCTAAGGTGATCTAAGTGATAGGTATGAGAGAGGCTGTT